>JAOEGS010003733.1:0-24314 GCA_025447755.1 Corythornis vintsioides
AAATTGCATTAAATTTCTCCCTGCCCAGCTCTCCAGTCTGTCCAGGTCTCTCTGGATGGCAGCACAGTCTGCTGCTGTGTCAGCCACTCCTCCCACTTTGGTGTCCTCAGCAAACTTGCTGAAAGTGCTCTCTTCCCCTTCTCAAGACTTTCAGAAGCAGCCTGGATCTGTTCCTGTGTGTCCTGCCCTAGTTGATCCTGCTCTCTCAGGGGGATTGGATGTGATCTCCAGGGGTCCTTTCCAGCCCCTACCATTCTATGATTCTGTGAGAGTACAGAGTCATTGGGTTTGGCATGGCTCTTGAAATCAGATGCTTCCAGTAAAAAGGGTTACATATCACTCCTCTATCTTGATATCTAAGGACAGAGAGCTTTCAAAATGCCAGCAGGAACTTTGCAGGACAAAACCACATCTGAGTATCTTCTTAGATGAGCACTCATTGTTCCTTTAATTTGTACAAATGATTTCACCATAAGAAACTCACCTTCTGCCTGCTTTTTAATAAGAACAAGGAAGTAATCTGTGGTCCTACCTGGCCTCCTGCCCTCATATCTCTGATGTGGATGGCCTGTGACTCTGAGCCTGCTTTTCACCTCCACCCTGATGTCAAACCACCTTACCAGGCTTCTGTCAGATCACTGGGGTACCACTGTGGGAAGGTGATCTTCCCTCTAATCTCCTACCAGGATATATTCTTGGCAAGGACCCATATTGGATATATGATATTTGGTCTAGTTTTACTTTTAAACCTCTTGTAAGAGGATACTATTTCCTAATTATCTGTTTAGGACCTTTCAATTTAATTTAAATTTAAGGCTTTCTGCTGCTGCCTCCATTTTTATGACACCCACTTCTATGATAAGCATATAAACTGGAGACTAGATTATTTAACATAATAATGTTATCTTGCAGACATCCTAGTTTAAAAATAAATATATCAATTTCTATTTTTCATAAAGGTTTTTGTGGTTTATTTTGATGATTACACAAATCTAAAAATATTATGACACAAAAATGGATATAATATCTGTAGTGAATGTTCAGAATGTTCATTTTAATTTTCATTCTAAATGTTCATTTTCAGAAACTGGAAGATTTTATAATATAAAATGGAAAACTAGAGGGAGTAAATTGGACTAAACTGAAGCAACATGATCCCTAATCCTATACTGTTTGTCTTCTATATATGTGATGAACAGTTCTTAATTACTAGACTATAAGAGGCCTTCATAATGTATTCAGATTTATTATGTCAAGCAAGAAATGTGTCTGTTGCCCTGTAGGTTTTTTCCTGTGATTATAGAGATCAAGTTTTAGCTATTTTATCACTTACTTGAATGATCCAGGTAAAGTAGAATTCTGATTGTTTAACAGTCTATCACAGTCAGCCTTTGCAGTTAATAGCTTTTATCTCTAAGACACTGTAGTAAAGTTAAAGATAATTATATTTAAGTGTCCCTCTGTAAGTTATTATGTGTCTGCCTGTAAATGACAATCAGACAAAGCTGGCTGAATTCACTAGGAACATATAGTGCAATTCACAGAAAGGTTTGGTCCTTTTTCTACATGTGGAAGGAGATAATTATTTTCAAAGGGAAATAAAATAGAGAAATAGTAGTAGTATTATGCAAGCAACACAAGCTAATGTCTACTTCTAGACAGGTAATGCATTCTGAGTGAGTAATTTACTCTGCCTAAAGTATTATATAATGCATTACTGAGTGCAGACAACAGCATATTGTTAGGGCATTCACTAATGCAAGCTGTGTGTGTTCAAATAGATGACTAAAATCTGTAGAAGTTTCCATGTGTTATAAAAAAATATCTTTTAGCAACTAGAGACCATAATTCTCCCTAGTATGTTTTTGAGGAAATTGTATGTAAAATGTTTCAAAATCAGAAAGACTGTATCTACTGGCCACAGTTTATAAGTAAACCCCCTAACTAGTAGTACTTAGTGTAAAGCCTTGAATCAGCCATGAGAACAGTGTGTGTGTGTGTGTGTATCTATTAAAAGAAGGAGTACATTTATCAGCAAAAACCTTTACAAACAGAAGTTTAAAGGAACTTCATTATTGAAAACAAAGTTGAATTTTTTAGAAAATGCATTATACATAAAGAACTCTTGCAGGTGTATCTACAGTGTTTAAAAAATCTGTTTTATTGCAGGCATATGTATTATGTCACAGTAAATGAACTGCAAGAAAGGAGAAAAAAACCAAAAACCTCTATAAATAACAATATTGTTTAGAAAAGGGGAATAACAGAGCACATAATTAGTTCATCAAATAAAATATTGTTGCCTATTTTAATGTAACATTTTCTTATTGCAATGCATGTAGGAATAGGAGCATAGCCATCATGGTCACTCATGACAATCTGAGAGCAGAGAAATTTGCAGGCACAGAGCATGTGCATGCACAGATACACCAAGTCTAATGAGAGAAGGACATTAGGAATTAAGATGGCTCCTTCACTTATATATTTTTGAGTCATCAAAATTAGTTAAATTGATTTAAATCACTAGTTAAATTTCAAACCTTAAAGAAGGATGGATTCCAAAGTATAACTGAAATGTATTAATTTTCACAAGCAACTTACAATTACATGAACTGGATTTTTTAAAAAAATCTCAGTTATGTATTATTCATCAAAGAAAAAAACCCCAACCAAACAAAAAAACCCAAAACAAAACCCACAACAAAAAATCAAGCTAAAATAAGTTTGGGATTCCTCTAAACATAAATTTGAATTTTGAGTTTATAAAGGCATGATATAATAAACACAGTTCTTTACATACAGCTTTATACTGCTTTTCCATGGAGGCCCCCATCTATTCTTTGTCTTCATGGTCAGCTTTTCTTGTGAGCAGTATTTTTTTGTGAGTCTCCCAGCTGCGAAAGGTGATTTAAAAATCATGTAGTTGAAAAAAATCGAATTAAGTTGGTAGTTTCTGGTAATCTAATTCAGTGACTATCAGATGATAGAGAGCTGATAACTCTTTTCCTAGATGTTTCTTGCAAGACACGAAGGATATACTTTCTCCAGGAATAGGCTATATTAATAGGCTATATATTAATTTTTACATTATTTCACTCTCCTTTTGTCTTCAGCAATTGTGTAGTCAGAGTTATGATTTCCAATATATGAATGGTATTCTAATAATGAGAATGTCTTTCCCAGTGAGACACTACAAAGATTCATGAATTTGTGATGAATACGTTTATGAAATATTACTAAAATGTCAGAAAAAAATGAAATTAGTGCAAATCAATCTCACACCTCCTTTGAAACATAACACGGTGACATGACAACGTCCCACTGTGCTAGTGTTGTGCTTTAATCTTTTTTATCATGCTACAGAGCCACACCTAGCACAGTGAATCAACTTCAGATGCCTAGATCCTCGTAGTCTTTGTGCAGCTCACTCATATTGACATTTACATTAATATAAGTTTCTGTTTCGAGGAGTTTAATTCCTGCTAAAGTTAGTGTTTCTAAATGGCACAGGATACAACTGGGTAAACACAGATTTGAGTCAGTACAATTAGGAACAGTTTTACTTCCTATTAACAATTTGATGCCTACATTTTAAGACAGCTCTTTGTGTCTTTGAATGTTAAATTTATGCTCTCTAAGTACTAATTTTAGGGTACTACCCTGAGTGGACCTCTGGAAAAGGCTGGTAACTAGGAGAGTGCTATGTGAGACAAATTATCCCTGGCATAACTAACAGGGTTGATAGGAGAGATGAATTGGGCCCTTTACTGTAGGGAATACTTTCTCTTGAGCCAAAGTAACAGCTGCAGTGTGCAGTGTGCTTGTAACTTAATTAAAAAAAAGCTTGTGAGAGCACATGCCTTTGTCTTCACAGTACAGTAATCCTTATTTTTCTGAATTCTTTGTATGGGATTGCTTGTATATCTCAAGTTAGAGGGTTTTTTCTCTTGCACTCTTAAGAGTACAGTGACCTACACCTGCCACCACTTGAAAGACAAAATTCCTTTGGCTGATACAACAGGTGCACTATGCTGATGGAGCATGAGACAGGGTGAAGGCCAGAGAGGGATTCCTGCCCCAGGGTTAGCAGAAAGAACAGAGCAGTTTGCCAGCTCCTGTCCTGTGACACTGAGCTCTGGAACAGCCATGGTGCTTGCACAATGCTGGTGTAATACCTTGTAGCTGGCCTCTTCATTTTCCTTCCCAGGGGATTTGTAAGGATACCAAAGTGCCTGTCTTCACTTGTAATGTAAAGAAATATTTTTAACCAATTGCAAGGTTCTTAAATTAGTAGCTATGACTGCCTGGCATATATTTAGTTGTTTACAAATAACACTTTTTGCCAGTACGTTAGTATTTCATAGGCAATAATGCAAAACTATTCATATTGAAAATAAATAATGCAGGATCTCAAGGAATCAAGTTCCAATTACATAGTAGGATATGCAGTGTGTGTTCTCTATTAAAGCCTATATTTTACAGGATAAAAGTTGGCAAAAGACTTAATGACAAATAATAAAAAAGTAGTGAACTTTCAGTTATCTTTGATCAAGAGTAGATATTCAGACATTGACTTTTGAGTGAGTCACCATTGTTCAAATGCTTTTATAATGTGACTCCAGATAGCAACATAAATGCATATATCTTGTAATGAAAAGAAAAAAAACACCACCACATTTTTTTTCAGAAGAGCTTTTGAATCAGCCTAAGAGTGAAAAAAATAATCATACTAAACTGTTGAATCCATTCAGAGTATATTTTTTTTTACTTCATATGTAACCAGTGATAATTTTATTTTAAATGCCCTTTATTTGGACGTCTAGTCTTTATTTTACTCATGCTAGTGACAATACATTTACATTTCATCGCAACAGATAACACTGTGCTTGTGTACCATGGGGATTTCATGGTTAGATCTTCCCGTCCCACAACCAGCCCTTGGAGCTGCAGCTGGGCTGTTGGGTGAACAGTCACTCTGGGGCATAACATGAAGACCAGGCAGGATGGTGTGGAGTAAAGTGAAAGGGGTTAGAGTAGGACCTATGGACATTGGAGCTATGTCGGTTTTATTTAGAATATGCCTAAAGTCCTTGAAGAAAGGCAGTCTCTGTCAGTGTTTTGACAGATGATGCTGCTGGTCCTGAGTTTCACAAGAAAAGCCACTGCAGTGGCAGTGGTGAAGTGGGCAGGAATAGCCAGGCTGCCACCACACACCAAGTGCCATCTCACCTGTGCACAGCGATCCAGCCAGACATCTCCCTCCCACAACCCTAGCTTCAGCAGCCCCTGCAGATGGAGCTGTGTAGGAGGCAGGGCGGGCACAGATGGGAAGGGCCACGGGATGTGCATCCCGCCAGGATTGCTACAAGGCTCAGCCTGCTTGAGATGACAGTAGCCTTGATCAAAGGGGACTCAAGCCATTCTTAATCAGGGGTCAGGTGGCTCTATGTTGTATATATTTATATTTGTATATATATATATGGTATAAATATCACCTCTGGGACTTCTCCGGGACTTCTCTGGATAAGCATCAGACAAGGACATGAATAAAAGCAGGGACTGCAAACTGGGCAGATTTGTGAAATAGCTTTAGTGTCCTAACAAGAACAGTAAATAAAGAGCCTGAAGGATTGATTGAAATTTTATTCCACAAGACAAAATAAAAAGCCAAGATATAATAATAAGGAAGTAAAATATGTATTTCATATAGTCCCCCTTTCCAAATAAAATTAGTTCTTAAGTCTTACTTTTAATAGCAATTTCACTTAAATGTTGCCCTTTTTCTTTTTTTTTTTTTTTAATAACTTACTTTTATACTGGTACTGTTTTCCACTTTGTGATTTTCATTCAAAACCTCTTATAAAGGACTACTTAAAAAAAAAAACAAACCAGAGGCAAAAACGAGTTAAATGGTTTAATAGTTAATCTGTGATAGGTTGTACTGGACCTAAGGAAGAAATTCATTAACTGCTCAATGTGCTTTTTTACAAATCCTCCTCTTTTATCAGGCAAGCCTTATCTACTGCAATTCAGTTTGTCCATACAATCCTAGTGAAACCCTGAGGAAAGCAAGTGGTTTCAGTGAGCACAGAATATCCTTGTATTTCATTCATTTGCAGAGTAATTGGCACAACATGCCATTCTGAACATATCCACTGAAAGAGATAAGTGAAAAGAATAAGCAGTGTAAATATGTGGTTTTATTTCACAAATGTAGGAGGCATTTTAAAGGCAACTGTTCAACAGCAAGCTTTAACGTCAATGCAGATTTAATGAAGTCAGAATACATGACATTGCTGAGGGCTGCAAATAGCAGAAGTAAACCAGAATATTTCCACTGCCTTAGCTGGACTTTTACCAGCCAATAATTTCTAGCCTTGAAAAAATCTTATCAAATATTCTCAGTTGCTTCTCCTTTCTTCCACTTCTGCTTCTTTTTGTAGCCTATTTGTCATGTTTCTTCCCCCTACATCTCTGTTCTTTTAGTAGGTCAAGTGAGTCTCTTCTTCCTCTCCACCTTGGTCTTCTGGTGTTCTCCAAGAACCTTTTTTCCTTTGAATCATAGAATAATCTGAGCTGGAAAGACCCTCTGGAGGTCATCTAGGCCAACCTCCTGATCAAAGCAGGGATCATTTCAAAATGAGTTGAGGTTTCTCAAGGCTTCCCTGTCTGGTTGAGTTTTGAGTACCTACAAAGATGGAAACTGCACCAACCCTCTGTGCATTTGTTCTAGTGCTCATCTCCTCATTTGAAATTTTAATTGTAATAATCCATTGTGTAATTTTGCAGTTTGGCACCTTTAAACAGCTTCAATAATTCTCCAGCTTTGTTTCATCCTCATGCCTGTTTCCACCTTTCTATCTCTAAGTTGCAGCAAACACACTTTTTACATGCTTTCTGAATTTTCTGATGTACTTATATTTCTTCATATGCCATTAACAGGACAAGGGGTAATGACTTTAAGCTAGAAAAGGGTAGATTTAGGTTGGACAATGGGAAAAAGTTCTTTAAAATGAGGGTGATGGATCACTGGAATAGGTTGCCCAGAGAGGTGGTAGAGGCCCCATCCCTGAAGACGTTAAAGGCCAGGCTTGATGAGGCTCTGAGCAGCCTGACCTAGTTAGAGATGTCCCTGCTTATTGCAGGGGGCTTGGACTAGATGACCTTTGGAGGTCCCTTCCAACCCAATATATTCTATGATTCTATGATTCTATGATTCATATTAGAACTACACCCCTTCCTTTGATATAGAGGGTTATGTTTACTCCTCACAAGATTCAAACTAATGCCATATGGGTAGAGGTCAAGTTGAATGACCGCAGCCTATTGCCTAAAGCCATTCAGGTAACATGAATACTGCTACAGCTATCTAAAAAAAACCCCAAACCCTTTTATTCCCTTTGCTCCTCCTCAGCTAGACCATCTTGCATTTGAAAATCTGAGTTGTGTCTAATACTTGTAGAGCTTCAGTAGTTACTGAAAGCATAGCGGCTGATGAGTATAAAAAGGTGTTCAATTTGAATGCCTGACATTGCCTGAATCGCAAGATTAATGTTTGGAAGTTTACTTTTTGTTTTGAATGAAAAATCGAAAAAAAACACCCAACTGAACAAATTGGCACAGTTGGCACTGGATTTTGGGCAGCAGTCCTAAGGCACTGCCAGGAGCTACTAGAAAACACCGTCAATGAAAATAAATTATGTCAAATTGCTGTAAACAGTAAACCTTTAGACACAGATAGACTTTCAGTGTTTACTATAGGAGGGCTGCCATTCCAGTCCAGTAAAGAATACAGGGAAAGCTAAGCACATTAAAATGAGATTAAAGTAATCATATTGTTTTTAAAATATTCACATTTTGAAGTAAATGCTGCATTTTATAAATTGTTTTTAAAAAGAGCAATCTGCTTATATTTGTTTGAAGTGGGCTACAATGAAACTTCGTGTTGAAGTGAGAACACTGAATTTTGATTTCCACAGTGCTTAATATTTCTGTTCATTTCTAGAAAAAAGTAATTTTGCTAATCATAAAGTGAATCAGCACATCTTAACTTACGCTTTAATTAAATAGTGCCCATTTACTTCATCATTGACAACTGTTTAAGTTGACTAAGGAAGGAGAACGGTAACTTGGTGCACTCTGATCCCTCTTTCAAAGACTGAGATTCAAAAAATGATAAAATTCTCATTTGCCGGAGAAGTCTCAGGCACATGCAACAATTGCTCCTCTCAGTTTAATTTCTTCCTGTTGGTCATGCATTTTACAACAGCCAGTAAAATCAAAGCATTTATCCTTAAATTTTACTACTACGCGAGCACCCTGTGTGTTAGTTTTATTCAATGGAATATCTCAGGGTACTGAAACAAGCCTTTTATCTTCATGCTTATGTGACGGTGGGGATGGAGCCCTCCTCACCCACTTGTTATGGTCTCTCACCACCCAATGCTCAGAACTAGAGTTTTGTTTACATCTTCTGATCAGCCTTCTGCAGTGTATGAAGTTTAAAAGAAATAGCTTGGAATTCTTGCTTATTGTTGGATTGATTCATGGTATTTGGAGACACAGGTTTTCTGTTTGTTCTCACTTTGTAGAAATCTTCAGATTCCAAATATTTGTTTATTGTCATATGACAGTGCTTATCAGTGACCCACATTGAGAAAACAGTTTAATATGCTTCTGAGAGCTGCCATCTTCAGGAAGACACCTTGGTATCCTCAAGAAGACTCATTATTCTCAACATTATTCTGGATACAAATATAGTTTGGAATAATCCAGACATCCCTTCTACACTCTTGGACTGACAGAGACCCGCCCGGATGTGTTCCTGGGTGACTTAGTCTAGGTGATCCTGCTCTGGCAGGGGGGTTGGACTAGATGATCTTCTAGGTCCCTTCCAATCCCTAACATTCTGTGATTCTGTGATATCTGATCAGCAGTGAGGGAAGGCTCTTTCACTACTACTCATCTTCAGTCAAAGCTTCATCAGCTCATTCCCTCATTTCAGGGGAACAAAATATGTCCTCCAACCACAAAACAACCTTAAGACATCAAAGACACTGCAAGCTCAAAGGCCATTTTACCTTTGACAGAGCGGTCAATGACTCCTCTTTGACACCCCAGTGAGAACAGAGAAGAGGCTGGATGAGCTCAGTTCCCCTCTATGCCCTCTGCTCCCTCACCAACCCTACAGTCAGCTGGTGATCACTTCTGAAGTTGTTTATGCTGTCTTGGCCACCAGTGCACAGGTGAACAAATGCACTGGCCACAGTATTTGCCAAGATTATAGTTATCTTGTTTAAACCCTTTATCTGAATTACTTTTTGTTGTTGTTGTTGAAGGCAAGAAAAGATTGAGACAATGCACTTATAAAAAAAAAAAAAAAAAAAAAAAAAGAGACGAAAGGAATAATTGAAATAAAAGTTGCCTGTACATCACATGCTTTCTGGAGAGCATTGTTACCCAAACAGACAGATCTTACTGCCTGTTTTGATGAGACTCCCACCCAGCTCAGAAATCTGTCTCACCAGGTGGATGTTTTCATTTATAAGGATGAAACTGAAAATTATCCCTCCGTCTTTAATGGTGATTAGTCATCAACTAAATGGGTTGTCCGATTGGGGGAATATTTATTTCAAGATCAGATTCCTCGCACTCCCCGAAGATGTAGCTATAAGAACTAGATTTGAGTGACAAACAACTGAAATTGACATTTCAGTAAAACAAATTCCAGAATGGTGTACTTTTCCTGAAACAGAACCACTGTACAGGTACAGCAATTGCCAGCCTACAGCATCCTAACGAACTGTTTTTGTCAAGGGATGGGCTGATAACCCACAGCCTCCACACAAGGGATGCGGGGCTCTCTGGATGCTGGTACGAACAGTTTCATGAGGCTTTTTTTTTTTTTTCTTTGCCCGGACAGTACAATCTGGGATCGGGCGTTAGGACAAAACAAGTCCACTCACTCTGTCGACAGCACGGTGTCAGAATCTTCAACCAGCTGCTTTTGTTGCCGAATGGCACCTCTCTGGGGCCGCAGCGCTGCCGGCCGACGATACCAGGTGACGCGGGGAACGGGGGCGCCGGCGGAGCTGGGACCCCCCATCCCGGACCACCCCCTCCCGTGTCGCGGGTGCTGCGGTACCGGCCCGGGCGGGCGGCGCGTGAGGAGGGAAGCGCCGCGCAGCGGCCGCGCGCGGGTGCTGTCCTCCGCCATTGGGCAGCTCCTGCCCCGGGGGCGGGCCGGGGCCCGGGGCCCGCTTTGAAGTGCGGGTGCGGAGATGGCCACCCTCTGAAAGCAGCCGGGCACCTCCTCGGCTACCCGCCGGCGGCGGGGGCAGGGGCAAGGGAGGCGGAGGGAGGGACGGGAAGCGCCGCACCGACTTCGCCGACCCCGGCGGCGGAGAGCGAGCTAGGGGAACGGAGGCGCGGGGCTGGGAGGCGAAGGGAGCGCGGGCGCAGGCAGGATTCCCGGGGGAGGTGGTGCGGCGAAGGCGCGGAGGGGCGCGGCGAGCATGGAGGAGCCGAGCAGTGCGGGGTCGGCTGAGGCGGCCGGCGGCCGCTGAGGCAGCGGCCCGGGGGCGCTGCGGGCACGCCCGCTGCGGAGCGAGCCATGCGGGTGGCGAGGTGGCTGGCGGGTCTCCTGTGCCCCCTCTCCCTCCTCGTTACCGAGTCGTGGGGTGTCCGCTTCCACCCGGGACAAGGTAAACAAGCCTCGACAAAGGCGGCAACTGCCCCCGGGGGTCCTGGCCCTGCGGCAGGCGCCGTGCCCTGCAGGGCAGCCGCCGCTCTTCCGGCCGCGGAGGGGAGAAGGGAGAGGTTCCTCCCGGGGAGCTGGGGCGGGGTGGTGGCAGCAGGGCGACTGTTTGAGGGTGCGCCCCTCAGCGGGGCGAGGTAGGGCCGGGGTGGCCGGAGCGGGCTGCAGCCGAGCGTGTTCCTGTCACTGGCTAGCGAGACGGGTGCCTTGCCGGGAGCCCTTTGGGTGCGAGGGAAGGTTCCTTCTGTGCTGGTGTGGCGGGCTGAGTCTCGTACTTACCCTTGCAGAGACCTTCGTGAAGCAGCTCTCCTCCTATGAAATCATCACACCTGTCCGAGTGAATGAATTCGGAGAAGTTTTCCCTCACACGCAACACTTCAGCAGGAGGAAGAGGAGTCTGGAGGCACCACTGGAGCCCGCTGCTTTCCGAACTCATTACCAGCTCAGTGCGTACGGGCAGGTCTTCCAGCTCAACCTGAGTGCTGATGCAGGCTTCGTCGGTGCTCGATACACCGTGGTCCACGCAGGGGGCCCGCAGGAGCAGTCCTCCTCCGATTTGCGCCACTGTTTCTACCGCGGGCATGTCAATGCGCAGGAGGCGCATATGGCTGTCTTCAGCATCTGTGGTGGCTTGGTAAGCATGTTGAGTACTGCCTCCCGTTTCCATTCATATTCTGCTGTAGTGGGATGCCTTTGCCGCAGAGCTGAGCTGCAAATTCTCAGGCATCGTTCCAAATAGTTGGTCATGAAATGCCTTGGTATCGGCAGTTTGCAGTCATGATGATACTTTTTTTTTTTTGGTGGGATGTACAAATGCTGCTTTCAAAGGATCTATTGCTGGCCTGTAATAGAATTCGCTGATGTAACTCCTGACACCAAGAGCATTATAATGGAAGAAAAAAAAACGCCTCAGAAACACAGTAAGCTATTGCTTTCATAAAATGATGTTGTTAGTTGGCATCAGTTATGTGTTAGCAGCCTTATAGAAGCTGTGTGGTTATGATTGAGGAGTTAATGGTGCTTGAGATGATGAGAGAACTAGTGTTCGTAACTTTCTTCCTCTGCTTTTAGCATTGCCATGGAGATGTGTAGCAGTGTTCTATAATCACATTTCGGTTCAAAGTGAATGGGAACCTTCCTACTATACTTCAGTGGAAGTGTATCTATGAAATGCTTCTTAAGAACTCAGATAAATAAATCAAAACTCCATTGAAATGCATTCTTTATCTTCTGATAACATTCCCTATGTCTTCCAAAGTGATGAAGAAATAGTATCACACAACTGCCTATCAAAACAGCTGTACTGTGTTGCTATATGTTAGTTTTGGCTCTAGAAACAGGAAGACTGATACTTCAATTCACAGTAAAATTGGTAATCTTTTTTACGATGTGCACATCACACATACCTGTCCTCAGCATTTCAACACACAGTGATGTGGTAAAGCATGAGATATCAGTCTTCCTGTTTCTAGAGCCAAAACTAACATATAGCAACACAGTACAGCTGTTTTGATAGGCAGTTGTGTGATACTATTTCTTCATCACTTTGGAAGACATAGGGAATGTTATCAGAAGATAAAGAATGCATTTCAATGGAGTTTTGATTTATTTATCTGAGTTCTTAAGAAGCATTTCATAGATACACTTCCACTGAAGTATAGTAGGAAGGTTCCCATTCACTTTGAACCGAAATGTGATTATAGAACACTGCTACACATCTCCATGGCAATGCTAAAAGCAGAGGAAGAAAGTTACGAACACTAGTTCTCTCATCATCTCAAGCACCATTAACTCCTCAATCATAACCACACAGCTTCTATAAGGCTGCTAACACATAACTGATGCCAACTAACAACATCATTTTATGAAAGCAATAGCTTACTGTGTTTCTGAGGCGTTTTTTTTTCTTCCATTATAATGCTCTTGGTGTCAGGAGTTACATCAGCGAATTCTATTACAGGCCAGCAATAGATCCTTTGAAAGCAGCATTTGTACATCCCACCAAAAAAAAAAAAGTATCATCATGACTGCAAACTGCCGATACCAAGGCATTTCATGACCAACTATTTGGAACGATGCCTGAGAATTTGCAGCTCAGCTCTGCGGCAAAGGCATCCCACTACAGCAGAATATGAATGGAAACGGGAGGCAGTACTCAACATGCTTACCAAGCCACCACAGATGCTGAAGACAGCCATATGCGCCTCCTGCGCATTGACATGCCCGCGGTAGAAACAGTGGCGCAAATCGGAGGAGGACTGCTCCTGCGGGCCCCCTGCGTGGACCACGGTGTATCGAGCACCGACGAAGCCTGCATCAGCACTCAGGTTGAGCTGGAAGACCTGCCCGTACGCACTGAGCTGGTAATGAGTTCGGAAAGCAGCGGGCTCCAGTGGTGCCTCCAGACTCCTCTTCCTCCTGCTGAAGTGTTGCGTGTGAGGGAAAACTTCTCCGAATTCATTCACTCGGACAGGTGTGATGATTTCATAGGAGGAGAGCTGCTTCACGAAGGTCTCTGCAAGGGTAAGTACGAGACTCAGCCCGCCACACCAGCACAGAAGGAACCTTCCCTCGCACCCAAAGGGCTCCCGGCAAGGCACCCGTCTCGCTAGCCAGTGACAGGAACACGCTCGGCTGCAGCCCGCTCCGGCCACCCCGGCCCTACCTCGCCCCGCTGAGGGGCGCACCCTCAAACAGTCGCCCTGCTGCCACCACCCCGCCCCAGCTCCCCGGGAGGAACCTCTCCCTTCTCCCCTCCGCGGCCGGAAGAGCGGCGGCTGCCCTGCAGGGCACGGCGCCTGCCGCAGGGCCAGGACCCCCGGGGGCAGTTGCCGCCTTTGTCGAGGCTTGTTTACCTTGTCCCGGGTGGAAGCGGACACCCCACGACTCGGTAACGAGGAGGGAGAGGGGGCACAGGAGACCCGCCAGCCACCTCGCCACCCGCATGGCTCGCTCCGCAGCGGGCGTGCCCGCAGCGCCCCCGGGCCGCTGCCTCAGCGGCCGCCGGCCGCCTCAGCCGACCCCGCACTGCTCGGCTCCTCCATGCTCGCCGCGCCCCTCCGCGCCTTCGCCGCACCACCTCCCCCGGGAATCCTGCCTGCGCCCGCGCTCCCTTCGCCTCCCAGCCCCGCGCCTCCGTTCCCCTAGCTCGCTCTCCGCCGCCGGGGTCGGCGAAGTCGGTGCGGCGCTTCCCGTCCCTCCCTCCGCCTCCCTTGCCCCTGCCCCCGCCGCCGGCGGGTAGCCGAGGAGGTGCCCGGCTGCTTTCAGAGGGTGGCCATCTCCGCACCCGCACTTCAAAGCGGGCCCCGGGCCCCGGCCCGCCCCCGGGGCAGGAGCTGCCCAATGGCGGAGGACAGCACCCGCGCGCGGCCGCTGCGCGGCGCTTCCCTCCTCACGCGCCGCCCGCCCGGGCCGGTACCGCAGCACCCGCGACACGGGAGGGGGTGGTCCGGGATGGGGGGTCCCAGCTCCGCCGGCGCCCCCGTTCCCCGCGTCACCTGGTATCGTCGGCCGGCAGCGCTGCGGCCCCAGAGAGGTGCCATTCGGCAACAAAAGCAGCTGGTTGAAGATTCTGACACCGTGCTGTCGACAGAGTGAGTGGACTTGTTTTGTCCTAACGCCCGATCCCAGATTGTACTGTCCGGGCAAAGAAAAAAAAAAAAAAGCCTCATGAAACTGTTCGTACCAGCATCCAGAGAGCCCCGCATCCCTTGTGTGGAGGCTGTGGGTTATCAGCCCATCCCTTGACAAAAACAGTTCGTTAGGATGCTGTAGGCTGGCAATTGCTGTACCTGTACAGTGGTTCTGTTTCAGGAAAAGTACACCATTCTGGAATTTGTTTTACTGAAATGTCAATTTCAGTTGTTTGTCACTCAAATCTAGTTCTTATAGCTACATCTTCGGGGAGTGCGAGGAATCTGATCTTGAAATAAATATTCCCCCAATCGGACAACCCATTTAGTTGATGACTAATCACCATTAAAGACGGAGGGATAATTTTCAGTTTCATCCTTATAAATGAAAACATCCACCTGGTGAGACAGATTTCTGAGCTGGGTGGGAGTCTCATCAAAACAGGCAGTAAGATCTGTCTGTTTGGGTAACAATGCTCTCCAGAAAGCATGTGATGTACAGGCAACTTTTATTTCAATTATTCCTTTCGTCTCTTTTTTTTTTTTTTTTTTTTTTTTTATAAGTGCATTGTCTCAATCTTTTCTTGCCTTCAACAACAACAACAAAAAGTAATTCAGATAAAGGGTTTAAACAAGATAACTATAATCTTGGCAAATACTGTGGCCAGTGCATTTGTTCACCTGTGCACTGGTGGCCAAGACAGCATAAACAACTTCAGAAGTGATCACCAGCTGACTGTAGGGTTGGTGAGGGAGCAGAGGGCATAGAGGGGAACTGAGCTCATCCAGCCTCTTCTCTGTTCTCACTGGGGTGTCAAAGAGGAGTCATTGACCGCTCTGTCAAAGGTAAAATGGCCTTTGAGCTTGCAGTGTCTTTGATGTCTTAAGGTTGTTTTGTGGTTGGAGGACATATTTTGTTCCCCTGAAATGAGGGAATGAGCTGATGAAGCTTTGACTGAAGATGAGTAGTAGTGAAAGAGCCTTCCCTCACTGCTGATCAGATATCACAGAATCACAGAATGTTAGGGATTGGAAGGGACCTAGAAGATCATCTAGTCCAACCCCCCTGCCAGAGCAGGATCACCTAGACTAAGTCACCCAGGAACACATCCGGGCGGGTCTCTGTCAGTCCAAGAGTGTAGAAGGGATGTCTGGATTATTCCAAACTATATTTGTATCCAGAATAATGTTGAGAATAATGAGTCTTCTTGAGGATACCAAGGTGTCTTCCTGAAGATGGCAGCTCTCAGAAGCATATTAAACTGTTTTCTCAATGTGGGTCACTGATAAGCACTGTCATATGACAATAAACAAATATTTGGAATCTGAAGATTTCTACAAAGTGAGAACAAACAGAAAACCTGTGTCTCCAAATACCATGAATCAATCCAACAATAAGCAAGAATTCCAAGCTATTTCTTTTAAACTTCATACACTGCAGAAGGCTGATCAGAAGATGTAAACAAAACTCTAGTTCTGAGCATTGGGTGGTGAGAGACCATAACAAGTGGGTGAGGAGGGCTCCATCCCCACCGTCACATAAGCATGAAGATAAAAGGCTTGTTTCAGTACCCTGAGATATTCCATTGAATAAAACTAACACACAGGGTGCTCGCGTAGTAGTAAAATTTAAGGATAAATGCTTTGATTTTACTGGCTGTTGTAAAATGCATGACCAACAGGAAGAAATTAAACTGAGAGGAGCAATTGTTGCATGTGCCTGAGACTTCTCCGGCAAATGAGAATTTTATCATTTTTTGAATCTCAGTCTTTGAAAGAGGGATCAGAGTGCACCAAGTTACCGTTCTCCTTCCTTAGTCAACTTAAACAGTTGTCAATGATGAAGTAAATGGGCACTATTTAATTAAAGCGTAAGTTAAGATGTGCTGATTCACTTTATGATTAGCAAAATTACTTTTTTCTAGAAATGAACAGAAATATTAAGCACTGTGGAAATCAAAATTCAGTGTTCTCACTTCAACACGAAGTTTCATTGTAGCCCACTTCAAACAAATATAAGCAGATTGCTCTTTTTAAAAACAATTTATAAAATGCAGCATTTACTTCAAAATGTGAATATTTTAAAAACAATATGATTACTTTAATCTCATTTTAATGTGCTTAGCTTTCCCTGTATTCTTTACTGGACTGGAATGGCAGCCCTCCTATAGTAAACACTGAAAGTCTATCTGTGTCTAAAGGTTTACTGTTTACAGCAATTTGACATAATTTATTTTCATTGACGGTGTTTTCTAGTAGCTCCTGGCAGTGCCTTAGGACTGCTGCCCAAAATCCAGTGCCAACTGTGCCAATTTGTTCAGTTGGGTGTTTTTTTTCGATTTTTCATTCAAAACAAAAAGTAAACTTCCAAACATTAATCTTGCGATTCAGGCAATGTCAGGCATTCAAATTGAACACCTTTTTATACTCATCAGCCGCTATGCTTTCAGTAACTACTGAAGCTCTACAAGTATTAGACACAACTCAGATTTTCAAATGCAAGATGGTCTAGCTGAGGAGGAGCAAAGGGAATAAAAGGGTTTGGGGTTTTTTTTAGATAGCTGTAGCAGTATTCATGTTACCTGAATGGCTTTAGGCAATAGGCTGCGGTCATTCAACTTGACCTCTACCCATATGGCATTAGTTTGAATCTTGTGAGGAGTAAACATAACCCTCTATATCAAAGGAAGGGGTGTAGTTCTAATATGAATCATAGAATCATAGAATCATAGAATATATTGGGTTGGAAGGGACCTCCAAAGGTCATCTAGTCCAAGCCCCCTGCAATAAGCAGGGACATCTCTAACTAGGTCAGGCTGCTCAGAGCCTCATCAAGCCTGGCCTTTAACGTCTTCAGGGATGGGGCCTCTACCACCTCTCTGGGCAACCTATTCCAGTGATCCATCACCCTCATTTTAAAGAACTTTTTCCCATTGTCCAACCTAAATCTACCCTTTTCTAGCTTAAAGTCATTACCCCTTGTCCTGTTAATGGCATATGAAGAAATATAAGTACATCAGAAAATTCAGAAAGCATGTAAAAAGTGTGTTTGCTGCAACTTAGAGATAGAAAGGTGGAAACAGGCATGAGGATGAAACAAAGCTGGAGAATTATTGAAGCTGTTTAAAGGTGCCAAACTGCAAAATTACACAATGGATTATTACAATTAAAATTTCAAATGAGGAGATGAGCACTAGAACAAATGCACAGAGGGTTGGTGCAGTTTCCATCTTTGTAGGTACTCAAAACTCAACCAGACAGGGAAGCCTTGAGAAACCTCAACTCATTTTGAAATGATCCCTGCTTTGATCAGGAGGTTGGCCTAGATGACCTCCAGAGGGTCTTTCCAGCTCAGATTATTCTATGATTCAAAGGAAAAAAGGTTCTTGGAGAACACCAGAAGACCAAGGTGGAGAGGAAGAAGAGACTCACTTGACCTACTAAAAGAACAGAGATGTAGGGGGAAGAAACATGACAAATAGGCTACAAAAAGAAGCAGAAGTGGAAGAAAGGAGAAGCAACTGAGAATATTTGATAAGATTTTTTCAAGGCTAGAAATTATTGGCTGGTAAAAGTCCAGCTAAGGCAGTGGAAATATTCTGGTTTACTTCTGCTATTTGCAGCCCTCAGCAATGTCATGTATTCTGACTTCATTAAATCTGCATTGACGTTAAAGCTTGCTGTTGAACAGTTGCCTTTAAAATGCCTCCTACATTTGTGAAATAAAACCACATATTTACACTGCTTATTCTTTTCACTTATCTCTTTCAGTGGATATGTTCAGAATGGCATGTTGTGCCAATTACTCTGCAAATGAATGAAATACAAGGATATTCTGTGCTCACTGAAACCACTTGCTTTCCTCAGGGTTTCACTAGGATTGTATGGACAAACTGAATTGCAGTAGATAAGGCTTGCCTGATAAAAGAGGAGGATTTGTAAAAAAGCACATTGAGCAGTTAATGAATTTCTTCCTTAGGTCCAGTACAACCTATCACAGATTAACTATTAAACCATTTAACTCGTTTTTGCCTCTGGTTTGTTTTTTTTTTTAAGTAGTCCTTTATAAGAGGTTTTGAATGAAAATCACAAAGTGGAAAACAGTACCAGTATAAAAGTAAGTTATTAAAAAAAAAAAAAAAGAAAAAGGGCAACATTTAAGTGAAATTGCTATTAAAAGTAAGACTTAAGAACTAATTTTATTTGGAAAGGGGGACTATATGAAATACATATTTTACTTCCTTATTATTATATCTTGGCTTTTTATTTTGTCTTGTGGAATAAAATTTCAATCAATCCTTCAGGCTCTTTATTTACTGTTCTTGTTAGGACACTAAAGCTATTTCACAAATCTGCCCAGTTTGCAGTCCCTGCTTTTATTCATGTCCTTGTCTGATGCTTATCCAGAGAAGTCCCGGAGAAGTCCCAGAGGTGATATTTATACCATATATATATATACAAATATAAATATATACAACATAGAGCCACCTGACCCCTGATTAAGAATGGCTTGAGTCCCCTTTGATCAAGGCTACTGTCATCTCAAGCAGGCTGAGCCTTGTAGCAATCCTGGCGGGATGCACATCCCGTGGCCCTTCCCATCTGTGCCCGCCCTGCCTCCTACACAGCTCCATCTGCAGGGGCTGCTGAAGCTAGGGTTGTGGGAGGGAGATGTCTGGCTGGATCGCTGTGCACAGGTGAGATGGCACTTGGTGTGTGGTGGCAGCCTGGCTATTCCTGCCCACTTCACCACTGCCACTGCAGTGGCTTTTCTTGTGAAACTCAGGACCAGCAGCATCATCTGTCAAAACACTGACAGAGACTGCCTTTCTTCAAGGACTTTAGGCATATTCTAAATAAAACCGACATAGCTCCAATGTCCATAGGTCCTACTCTAACCCCTTTCACTTTACTCCACACCATCCTGCCTGGTCTTCATGTTATGCCCCAGAGTGACTGTTCACCCAACAGCCCAGCTGCAGCTCCAAGGGCTGGTTGTGGGACGGGAAGATCTAACCATGAAATCCCCATGGTACACAAGCACAGTGTTATCTGTTGCGATGAAATGTAAATGTATTGTCACTAGCATGAGTAAAATAAAGACTAGACGTCCAAATAAAGGGCATTTAAAATAAAATTATCACTGGTTACATATGAAGTAAAAAAAAATATACTCTGAATGGATTCAACAGTTTAGTATGATTATTTTTTTCACTCTTAGGCTGATTCAAAAGCTCTTCTGAAAAAAAATGTGGTGGTGTTTTTTTTCTTTTCATTACAAGATATATGCATTTATGTTGCTATCTGGAGTCACATTATAAAAGCATTTGAACAATGGTGACTCACTCAAAAGTCAATGTCTGAATATCTACTCTTGATCAAAGATAACTGAAAGTTCACTACTTTTTTATTATTTGTCATTAAGTCTTTTGCCAACTTTTATCCTGTAAAATATAGGCTTTAATAGAGAACACACACTGCATATCCTACTATGTAATTGGAACTTGATTCCTTGAGATCCTGCATTATTTATTTTCAATATGAATAGTTTTGCATTATTGCCTATGAAATACTAACGTACTGGCAAAAAGTGTTATTTGTAAACAACTAAATATATGCCAGGCAGTCATAGCTACTAATTTAAGAACCTTGCAATTGGTTAAAAATATTTCTTTACATTACAAGTGAAGACAGGCACTTTGGTATCCTTACAAATCCCCTGGGAAGGAAAATGAAGAGGCCAGCTACAAGGTATTACACCAGCATTGTGCAAGCACCATGGCTGTTCCAGAGCTCAGTGTCACAGGACAGGAGCTGGCAAACTGCTCTGTTCTTTCTGCTAACCCTGGGGCAGGAATCCCTCTCTGGCCTTCACCCTGTCTCATGCTCCATCAGCATAGTGCACCTGTTGTATCAGCCAAAGGAATTTTGTCTTTCAAGTGGTGGCAGGTGTAGGTCACTGTACTCTTAAGAGTGCAAGAGAAAAAACCCTCTAACTTGAGATATACAAGCAATCCCATACAAAGAATTCAGAAAAATAAGGATTACTGTACTGTGAAGACAAAGGCATGTGCTCTCACAAGCTTTTTTTTAATTAAGTTACAAGCACACTGCACACTGCAGCTGTTACTTTGGCTCAAGAGAAAGTATTCCCTACAGTAAAGGGCCCAATTCATCTCTCCTATCAACCCTGTTAGTTATGCCAGGGATAATTTGTCTCACATAGCACTCTCCTAGTTACCAGCCTTTTCCAGAGGTCCACTCAGGGTAGTACCCTAAAATTAGTACTTAGAGAGCATAAATTTAACATTCAAAGACACAAAGAGCTGTCTTAAAATGTAGGCATCAAATTGTTAATAGGAAGTAAAACTGTTCCTAATTGTACTGACTCAAATCTGTGTTTACCCAGTTGTATCCTGTGCCATTTAGAAACACTAACTTTAGCAGGAATTAAACTCCTCGAAACAGAAACTTATATTAATGTAAATGTCAATATGAGTGAGCTGCACAAAGACTACGAGGATCTAGGCATCTGAAGTTGATTCACTGTGCTAGGTGTGGCTCTGTAGCATGATAAAAAAGATTAAAGCACAACACTAGCACAGTGGGACGTTGTCATGTCACCGTGTTATGTTTCAAAGGAGGTGTGAGATTGATTTGCACTAATTTCATTTTTTTCTGACATTTTAGTAATATTTCATAAACGTATTCATCACAAATTCATGAATCTTTGTAGTGTCTCACTGGGAAAGACATTCTCATTATTAGAATACCATTCATATATTGGAAATCATAACTCTGACTACACAATTGCTGAAGACAAAAGGAGAGTGAAATAATGTAAAAATTAATATATAGCCTATTAATATAGCCTATTCCTGGAGAAAGTATATCCTTCGTGTCTTGCAAGAAACATCTAGGAAAAGAGTTATCAGCTCTCTATCATCTGATAGTCACTGAATTAGATTACCAGAAACTACCAACTTAATTCGATTTTTTTCAACTACATGATTTTTAAATCACCTTTCGCAGCTGGGAGACTCACAAAAAAATACTGCTCACAAGAAAAGCTGACCATGAAGACAAAGAATAGATGGGGGCCTCCATGGAAAAGCAGTATAAAGCTGTATGTAAAGAACTGTGTTTATTATATCATGCCTTTATAAACTCAAAATTCAAATTTATGTTTAGAGGAATCCCAAACTTATTTTAGCTTGATTTTTTGTTGTGGGTTTTGTTTTGGGTTTTTTTGTTTGGTTGGGGTTTTTTTCTTTGATGAATAATACATAACTGAGATTTTTTTAAAAAATCCAGTTCATGTAATTGTAAGTTGCTTGTGAAAATTAATACATTTCAGTTATACTTTGGAATCCATCCTTCTTTAAGGTTTGAAATTTAACTAGTGATTTAAATCAATTTAACTAATTTTGATGACTCAAAAATATATAAGTGAAGGAGCCATCTTAATTCCTAATGTCCTTCTCTCATTAGACTTGGTGTATCTGTGCATGCACATGCTCTGTGCCTGCAAATTTCTCTGCTCTCAGATTGTCATGAGTGACCATGATGGCTATGCTCCTATTCCTACATGCATTGCAATAAGAAAATGTTACATTAAAATAGGCAACAATATTTTATTTGATGAACTAATTATGTGCTCTGTTATTCCCCTTTTCTAAACAATATTGTTATTTATAGAGGTTTTTGGTTTTTTTCTCCTTTCTTGCAGTTCATTTACTGTGACATAATACATATGCCTGCAATAAAACAGATTTTTTAAACACTGTAGATACACCTGCAAGAGTTCTTTATGTATAATGCATTTTCTAAAAAATTCAACTTTGTTTTCAATAATGAAGTTCCTTTAAACTTCTGTTTGTAAAGGTTTTTGCTGATAAATGTACTCCTTCTTTTAATAGATACACACACACACACACACTGTTCTCATGGCTGATTCAAGGCTTTACACTAAGTACTACTAGTTAGGGGGTTTACTTATAAACTGTGGCCAGTAGATACAGTCTTTCTGATTTTGAAACATTTTACATACAATTTCCTCAAAAACATACTAGGGAGAATTATGGTCTCTAGTTGCTAAAAGATATTTTTTTATAACACATGGAAACTTCTACAGATTTTAGTCATCTATTTGAACACACACAGCTTGCATTAGTGAATGCCCTAACAATATGCTGTTGTCTGCACTCAGTAATGCATTATATAATACTTTAGGCAGAGTAAATTACTCACTCAGAATGCATTACCTGTCTAGAAGTAGACATTAGCTTGTGTTGCTTGCATAATACTACTACTATTTCTCTATTTTATTTCCCTTTGAAAATAATTATCTCCTTCCACATGTAGAAAAAGGACCAAACCTTTCTGTGAATTGCACTATATGTTCCTAGTGAATTCAGCCAGCTTTGTCTGATTGTCATTTACAGGCAGACACATAATAACTTACAGAGGGACACTTAAATATAATTATCTTTAACTTTACTACAGTGTCTTAGAGATAAAAGCTATTAACTGCAAAGGCTGACTGTGATAGACTGTTAAACAATCAGAATTCTACTTTACCTGGATCATTCAAGTAAGTGATAAAATAGCTAAAACTTGATCTCTATAATCACAGGAAAAAACCTACAGGGCAACAGACACATTTCTTGCTTGACATAATAAATCTGAATACATTATGAAGGCCTCTTATAGTCTAGTAATTAAGAACTGTTCATCACATATATAGAAGACAAACAGTATAGGATTAGGGATCATGTTGCTTCAGTTTAGTCCAATTTACTCCCTCTAGTTTTCCATTTTATATTATAAAATCTTCCAGTTTCTGAAAATGAACATTTAGAATGAAAATTAAAATGAACATTCTGAACATTCACTACAGATATTATATCCATTTTTGTGTCATAATATTTTTAGATTTGTGTAATCATCAAAATAAACCACAAAAACCTTTATGAAAAATAGAAATTGATATATTTATTTTTAAACTAGGATGTCTGCAAGATAACATTATTATGTTAAATAATCTAGTCTCCAGTTTATATGCTTATCATAGAAGTGGGTGTCATAAAAATGGAGGCAGCAGCAGAAAGCCTTAAATTTAAATTAAATTGAAAGGTCCTAAACAGATAATTAGGAAATAGTATCCTCTTACAAGAGGTTTAAAAGTAAAACTAGACCAAATATCATATATCCAATATGGGTCCTTGCCAAGAATATATCCTGGTAGGAGATTAGAGGGAAGATCACCTTCCCACAGTGGTACCCCAGTGATCTGACAGAAGCCTGGTAAGGTGGTTTGACATCAGGGTGGAGGTGAAAAGCAGGCTCAGAGTCACAGGCCATCCACATCAGAGATATGAGGGCAGGAGGCCAGGTAGGACCACAGATTACTTCCTTGTTCTTATTAAAAAGCAGGCAGAAGGTGAGTTTCTTATGGTGAAATCATTTGTACAAATTAAAGGAACAATGAGTGCTCATCTAAGAAGATACTCAGATGTGGTTTTGTCCTGCAAAGTTCCTGCTGGCATTTTGAAAGCTCTCTGTCCTTAGATATCAAGATAGAGGAGTGATATGTAACCCTTTTTACTGGAAGCATCTGATTTCAAGAGCCATGCCAAACCCAATGACTCTGTACTCTCACAGAATCATAGAATGGTAGGGGCTGGAAAGGACCCCTGGAGATCACATCCAATCCCCCTGAGAGAGCAGGATCAACTAGGGCAGGACACACAGGAACAGATCCAGGCTGCTTCTGAAAGTCTTGAGAAGGGGAAGAGAGCACTTTCAGCAAGTTTGCTGAGGACACCAAAGTGGGAGGAGTGGCTGACACAGCAGCAGACTGTGCTGCCATCCAGAGAGACCTGGACAGACTGGAGAGCTGGGCAGGGAGAAATTTAATGCAATTT
>JAOEGS010003734.1:0-16420 GCA_025447755.1 Corythornis vintsioides
GGGTAGAGAGAAAGGCAACTCATAAGTTCAGCATTTTCTCCTTTTCCTCCCCCTTCTCCCTGGGTTTTTTATTGGTAAAATTTGGTTCATTTCCAATATATTTTTTTTTTTTTTTTTTTTTTTTTAGTAACGTGTCATGTTTACAACCAAACGAGAGGGGGAGGGTGAGAGAGACATTGACAAAATAATTTTAAAATGTTCACAGTAACCTATAGGCTAATGCTTTTTAAAAAAGTTATCAAATACAGTGGTATCTGGGTGTCTTCTGTGATGGCTAATTATTCTTCTGAGAAAATTAATTTTAATTGTATTTTCTATATTTCTGCATTTCATTAAAATAGTTTAGAGGTATGAAGCATGATAGATCAAGAGGAGGCTTCACTCTCCTGAAGTAGTCCTCTGGAAGAAATAATATTTATAGCTTTCCTTGTGCATACACTTTATAGCTGTTGTTGTGTAGGTATAAAAGAGTTAGACATGGATATGCCACTTACCCACAATCCCATTACTTTAGTCAGTGAGTTGTAGTGCAGTAGATACATTGTTCTAGAATAATGGTTCACAGTATTTTCTTAAATGTTTTAACACATTTTACATTTTACATTCCTGTAAACTACTCCAAACACCCGTTTCTGTCAGATATTTCAGAAATTATTCTGGAAACTGTATTTTATTATCCTTTCCTTTCACTTTGACAAAAATTTTAGCTTGAAGTAATTCCCACATGAGGAAATTCACAACTGTTTAAGGAAAATAATTTATAAATTAATATTAAAAAACTTCACAAAACACTTTTCTGTAAAGTGCTTTTTTATTATGCATTGTCAACAGTTAAATGATATGTTGCTGATTCATGCAAGCTGGAATAGTGTTGAGAGCAAATGTTAATCCATAAACATGTTAAGGGAAAAAAAATTCTAAATCTATATAAGTTTGTACAGGTTCAAATATGAAACTAGAGAGTTGCTTCGGTAAAAAAAGACTTTGAATTAATTACTGAAACAACCACCAGTCTTAATTGCACAGTGTTCCCAAACCTTGTTCCAGTTCTGCCAAGATTGTTTGTTTTTTATTCTGTGTTAAAATTCACACACTTTTTTTTTTTTTTTCTGTCCTACAGTACAATGCCATAGTAGCAGCTCCAGGAATACAGCAAAACAGTACTATTCACCAGCCGGCTGTGGTCACTATTCAGTGAGTCCACTTCACTGCATGATATTGGAAAGAAAGACCAAGAAAACAAAAGCACCCCAAAAAACTCCAACCAAAAGTCAAATCTTCTAGCATGAACTAACACAACAAATATACATAACATGTCATGGAGGATCAGGTCAGTTACAATAATAACAATATATAAGCAAAAAAACTATGGAAATATTGTTTCTTTTGTGCACAGCGGGTGCTTTCACATTTAATTTGTTACAATTGATAAACAGTAAAATTGAATTATGATGTTTTTTGCAGGACAGTCATACTAAAGTATCTCTTGAAATGTTCATAAACATAGAGAGACAAGTTGTTTTAATTACAGACTGAAAAAAAAATCTGTTTTATGCATCTTCACTGCCCTAAATATAAGCTAAGTAAATAAAGTCTGAGTAATTGACAGTATATAATAAAAATCTTATGTAATATCTGGATATTAAATTCTTCAAGAATGACTAAAATAACTGGACTGAAGAAGTATTTACAACATATTTTGTAATGACTGACAGAAGTAGCTGAACACTATAGCTGTTTTATTCAACTTCATCGTAACATCTATTTCTTTTAATTTGTTCTTCTACAGTGAGCTGTTTGAATTTGACTTTCTCGCTTTGGAACGATGGAACAGCAGTATATCTTGAGCTCAGTAAATCTAAGCTTGAGTTTATGTCATTCTTTGACACTTTGATTACTTTTCTTCCTTGACAGGCATTAATAGCATTCAGTTCTGTATCATAATTCCCATGTTCTTTTGAATCTGTGCTGTCAGAATTTTCAGTCAAGTTTACAGAGTCTATTGGACTACAGTCTAAAACCAGATTGTCTTTTTTAAGAAAAGATGTTTTTGGAGTGACAGATAAAGTAACATTTAAGTTTTCGTCATGTTTTGATTCTTCTCCAATGCATACCAACTCAGTGTCAACAGGGAGTGTTGTATTATTTGTCTCCTTTAATACTGACATGCTACTAGTATGAGACTTCTGAGAAGTGGCTTCCTTATTAAATTGAGAAAGACTATTAGAGGTAACAGCATCTTCATCTTTTAACTTCTGTTCACCCAGTGAAACAGTTACAGTATCACTAGAATAGCTTTCATGAGATTCATGCATCTTGAATATTTCTTCATTTCCGAGCTTTGCAAAGGCCTGCTGTGATACAGTGCAAATCGTGTGGCTTAATGCTGTCAGTGGGTTAGACATAGCTGAGAGAGTTGTTTCTTGCCTACAAATGTTTAGATGTGAAGAAGTGGCATTATTGTTATTGTTATTGTTATTCAAGCTGAATTTGTTGTGATTCTTTTGTATGGTTACATCATCAATGTTAGTTACCTGTACAACTTCTGAATCATCAGTTACATTATTTTTTTTCTCTTGTTCCTTCCCAGCACTATGCACAATCACATTATCACTGTCATTAATATCCTTTCTATTTTCCTCCCTGTTCTCCGATTCTCCTGTTTTATTTAGCTTTTTTTGTACATTTACACCTTCATCATCTTTTCCCTTATTGCCTGCTTCATTTTTTTTTGCATTACAGATATTCTTATCTTCTTTTTCAGTCAGAGATCTAATGGAGGAGTGTTGGTTTAGTTGTGCATTTGCAGTGTTATTTTCCTTTTGTTCATTCACAGAATTTTTCTTCTGAGGATCCTTTTTATTGCCCAGAGGTTTATTTGTATGTAAGCTAGAACATTCTTCAGCAAAACCTTCTGGTGGCCACTTCAACTTATTTACTTTAGCTGCTTCTTCAACAAAAAATGTTTTATTAGGTGTTGCATCATCTGTTAAAGGAGGCCATGTCATCCTTAACTTACCTCTTTCTGTGGATGTTTTCAAATTATTATCCAAAATATCAGGATGAGTACCTTCAGGACCTGAGTGCAAGTACTGGTCAATTTCTGTAACTGGTTTAGGATCAACAGTTATACTATTGATGGGATTTATTTCTTCTTCATGAATATTGCCAACGGAGCTACGCTGATCTTTAGAATTCCATAATTCTTTATGCTGCTTGTGTCCAAAACCTTCATCATAATTTCCTTTTGATTTGAAAAGTTGCTTAAAATGGGGTTTGCAATATATTTTTCCATGGAGCGATGCATAATTTCCCAAGCTGCCAAATGGAAGAAAATTTGCTTTATACTTTTACATATCATAAAGCTACCATGAATTTTACACTTGGTGTTTCAATACCCCTACATGACAATATATATAACGAAGGAGCAAAAGAAAGTAAATTCAGTGAATTGGCCAATTTGACCACACACACCCCAAAAAAAGTATCTAAAATCTTTAACTGCAAATTCCCATACAATTTCAAATTAAAAATGAAGGACAAGTGTAATTTTTTGTCATTTAAGGAAGAGCATAAACTTATTCAGTTGTTGCACAGCATAAATGTCAAATAGGAATGTTCCACAGCACTTTGGGTTTTTTTGGACTTTTTTCTTCCACACATTGACTACCGGATTATCTATTTTTCTACAAAATAGGTGGAGAAAATGCAGTGTCAGGGTTTTTTTTATCCTTTGTGTGAATTACGTAAATTTATGTTTAATTATATTTGGATTCTGCTTCTAAATAAGTAAAGGAATTGTGTGTAACTAACCTTAAAGGTGTTAAAATCAGAACTGTTAGCCTTTGCACTCATATAGAGCAATATATATTTTGTTTCATATAAAGGTTACAGGAGTGGTTAGCTAATGCAGAGAATCATCATCATTAATTTTTTGGATGAGGAAAAGTGAGAGAAAATTTGATCTGTCTTCAGATAGCTTAAATTCAACCCAAGTTTCCGTGTCTATTGCTTCTGGTTCATGAGCTTTCCTGAAGGTCTAGAACAATCAGTAGGAAGTCATATGCAGAAGAATTTGGAAGGTACTGGGATGAAGTAGTTCTTTAGAGAATTTAAAGGACTTGTTCCACATCACAATGCAGAATTCAGCAGCAGTGAAGAAAAGGGGACCTCAGGGTACCTACCTATCAACCCAAAATCCTACAGGCTGAACAGATCTTGTTGATAATTTCACCATCTGTATTTATATTCAAATGCAGTGTTCTTTGACTAAACATGCTTCTTACCTTAATTGACTGCCTTCTTACCTTAATTGACTGCCACAGTGGTGACATCGGAAACATGATTTATGAAAATTCTGCTTGTCAGCAACTAGGCATTCCATTGGGTAAACTCTCTGTTGACAGAGTCTGCACGTTTCAGTTTCCTGAATCTGCAGTTTCTAGAACCATATAATAAAAAGTTACAAGTTGTTTTAAGCCACATATTAAGATTTATTTTTTAACGGTATCAGTCCATATGTTTTGTTAAAACTAGTTTTCTTTATCCATTAACTGGTATCTCAGTTGTCATTTTAGATTTTCTTTTGTGTATAACTAACAGTAATACTTTGAAAGTGAAAAATTATTTATCTTTCCCTTTTCAGAAATCCATGCTTTTGAAAGGACTTCACTGCACCAGGTACGGTATTTATCATTTATTTGTATCACCTGTTTATTTTATGAAATGAGATAGGATAATAAAAGATTTACTAGTACAAGTGGAATTGAGTATACTGTATGTATAATCTTTGAATCTACAATGTGATTTAGAGATCAAGAGACAAGGGCAGATGTTTGAAATTCTGATGAGGAAGATATGCTTAATCATGTCAGAAGCACATCTGGGAGTTCCATTTCTGTGGTAACATGGAAAATGTACACTCATATGGTCCAGATATGCCCTGGACATAACTATCTGTGACTTGAGTTTTCATTTGCAGACTTGATACTTCCTTCAGTTAAGCTTTTTTTTTTTTTTTTTTTTTTTTTCAGTTAGCTACATTAGCTCGGGAAGAGGAGGATTATCTCCTGCCTCAACCTGCTGGTCATGCTTCTTTTGATGCAGCCCAGTTGGTTTTCTGGGCTGCATACACACATTGCTGGCTCATGTCCAGCTTTTCATCAACCGATACTCTGAAGTCCTTCTCTGCAGCTCTTAATCCCTTCATCTCCCAGCCTGTATTTGTGTCTGGGATTGCACCAACCCGTGTGCAGGACCTTGCATTTGGCCTTGTTGAACCTCATGAAGTTCACACAGCCCACTTTTCAAGCTTGTCCCTCTGGAAGGGAAGTCAGATGGTTTCATCTGATGTTTGTTCCTCATTGTGATAATTTTTATCTATAGAATCCAGCGTCTGCCTTTCAAATGTCCATGTGACTGCATGAACACATCTTTTAATGCAAGAGGCTTGTCCAGAGTTCCCGCAGAGCCTGGACCATGTACACCAAGAGGCTGGGTCTGAACATTTCCATCTGCAATGGTTTCCTGGTCTGCAATGTTTCTAGCTTTGTCTGGGTCTGGAGTGCCATCTTTAATTGGAATAAACCTCTCAAGATTTCACATCATTCTAAATGTTGTTTTTCATCTGAATGGTGAAGGAAAAGCCAGATCCAGCCTGCTGCACATCTGACGTCATATGCTGTGTTTCACATGCACCAGGAAATACATTCGAAATCTCACTCAGGTGAAGTTTCTCTGTTTTCTTAATTGTGGGTTGAAATGTTTGTATAAATATCTTAGTTCACATAAATTTCTTTCTTTGGGTACAGAACTGTGTGAGACAGTGGGCTTTGGGGGACAGCTGAACAATTCAGTAGACTGGGAGGTTGCTGTCATTTCCAATGGAGCTTTTGCGTAAGTAGTGGAAAAAATTTCTGTACTTCCATATTCATGGGATCTGGAGCAAATAATTGCAGAAGTTGCCATTCAATCCAGTTTTTTTCCTTGGTGTAGAAGTAGCAGTAGAAGATGAATTAACTGTTGAAGGCAATGTAATTTCCTGATACATATATTCCATCTTTAGGGACAAAAGTGAGTGGTGGTTTTTTAAAGTATAGTGACACATAAAACAATTTTTCTTTTCTTCACAAAAGCTAGTTCTGCAAGGATCCAAGCAACAGGCATATAATAAGATCTGAAAAGACACAATCTGACAGCTATTGCTCTGAATGCATAAAACCAATCTTTTGAACAAAGAGCTGTGCTATTTGCACCATAGAATATATGTGTAAAGAAATGTGGAATTCATACAAAATGGAAAATGATGATTGAGCAGTCTTGGATGTTTTGCTACAAAAAATGCAGACTTTGCATCATAACAATAATGTAAAATTATGCTGTAGTTTATGCATATTTTCTTTTCTTCTGAAAGTGACATTTTCTATACTTCTAAGAATCTCTGGTGACAGAAATTATATATATTTACAGATTCTAAACAAGGAAAGAAGAGACTGTATTCAGCAGAGTTGAACAGGAATGTGGAAATTTTTAAGAAGGTCTGCTTTTAATAGTGTTTGTCGTACACTGTAAGTACTTATTAAGCCTTTTAAAGTACTTCATTATATGCACTTAATTCCTAAAGTCCATATATTTCCATCACTTTCATAGGTTACATTTGTAACCACAGCTAGTAAAAACAGATATTCAGACTGCATGACAGACAAAAATATTAACTTCACCACTTCTAATTTGCATAAAGAAAGAGCCCTTTTATTAAAGTACAGACCTTTACTTCTTTCGCAGGTGTTGCAGTCTTTTCCTGAGCTGTCCTTTCAATCTGCTCTTTTAAAATCTGTGTTATGGTCTTTGTGGGCATTTCATTCTGAGCTGCATTGAAGAATAGTAGAGAAGAATAAAAAAGATTGGTTTTCCTCCATCCTGAATTTTATGAAGTTGACTTTATCAGTGAATTATAAAACACTATTACATTATTACTTATCCTTGAAGAAGTCTAGAGAGTCAGTTGATCATGAACACAAATGACAGAATAGTTGTTGAGGGACATGTTACCAACTAGTGTTTTGCCATATCTGAGAGGTGTGGCAGGGCAAAAGGTTGACTGAGGTCTTTGGGTGAAGATAGTATGAAATCTAATTCTATGTTTAAACTGCAGCAGCAGCAGTGTCTTAACACTGTGGTCATATTCTGCAGGGCTATTTAGTTAGAAAACAAACCTTTCTCATACACAATTTTGTAAATGCAGGGACTAGCATTTTCACACAGTTCTTCAGGTCTCCAGTTCTTTCAAGCAACTGAGCACATACTTAAAACCTCTTCCTGCTAAAGCCATCTCTCTGTACTGAATTCTAAACTGAATTCTTAAGTCCCATTGAAATCAATAAATGTGCTTTGCTGAGAACTTGGAGCAATGTGCGTTTTTATGTTTGCATACTAAGAGTGGTACATTTGTGTGAGTAAAGACATTTCTCATTGCTCATTTGTGCACCTTCATTCTCATCCACTTCTTACCTGTTTCATCAGTGTGCTGAGTGAATCCAGAAGTCATTTTTATCTCACGAGTAACTTGGTCTCGATGAGAAACCTGTGCACAAAACCTTCAGTTTACTACAGGATTTAGTGCAATATGTAAGAGTTTTCCATACTTCTGCAACATGTTATTTCAAAGAAAGATATGAATGGGAACCTAATTAATTAGCATGTTAAAACAATAATAAAATCATAAAACATCTTTAAAAAAATTATTATGCACTGCCTAAGAAGGAAGGTTATCAGCAAAACATCCAGATTTTTCTGTACCATCTGGTAGAGGAGGAAGAATCAAAGCAGATATGTATCAACATCAGTATAAAATTCAATTACATGACTACTGATTGATATAGTTAACCTCTTGTGTTTGAGAGGCTTCCATTTGACTTTTTTTGAAGTAATTTCATTGCATTCAGCTTCCTTGGTGCTGCTTGCTGTATGTACTGTATGCTGACTGCTACTTGATGTTTCCTGAAGACAAATAAAACTAATCACATAATAATAGCTAATATTAAATTGGGTTTTAATTATTTTATTTTTTTTTTTGCCTATGAGGACCTTTCACACGTAAATTCTAATGTAAGTGGTGCAACTAGAACAGTCATTTTACAGCCAAGTACCATTGTTATTATGATCAATATTTGGTGCCATAAAAATTGGAGCGGGTTCTTTTAAAACACAGTGGATGGCAAGTAATTTCTGCTACTCCAGACAGACTTTGACCAGCAGATTCAGAAAGCTGCATTAATACCTCGAATGTATAATTAGACTGGAAGGGGATAAAGGGGACTGGTAAACTGGTTCTGGCTTTATGTGCTATACCATTAACTTGTTACCTATGAGCATGCATGAGACTAATGTAACTTTGTAAAATGAAGTATAATAATATGTCTGCATAAGAGAAGGTAACTTCCTGCATATGCTTTTTACATCTCTTCAGATGCAAAAAAACCATACTGAATTGCAGTTGTGAAAAAGTACGACCCATAGGCTAACCAGAAGGGCCTATAAAATATACAGACTAGAATTGTATCTACAAGTCTGACAACTGCTGTGTAATAAACAGAGCATATAATTGAGACTTTAATGCACTGTGCTGTCCATATAAACTAATGTCTGAGGTTATCTATGTTTCATTTGACTCCAGATCTGGCAGTGATTTAATTACTTATTTAAAGCCTGTCACAAAATCTGTGTTACATCACACTGCCTATATCCATGGAGTACTTTGAGATGTAGTGATAAGAAGAAATCCTAAGGCTTGATATTATTAAGGTAGCTGTTCTGTGCTTCCCCTCTCTTGCACACTAGCATGCACACAGAGACATTTAACAAATAATTTCACTGATGTCAAATTAAATTTTCTTCTTCCTTTGTGAGAAGGAAGCTTGCCTATTAGTTTCTACTGATAAGCTTTTAAATGAAAGGAGCTTCTGGTCCCTCTAGCAAGAGCTTTCCAAGTGTTCAATGTAATGTTAATGTGAATGGAGGCAGGTTTCTGAGATTGCTGCTATACATCTAGTGTAACAGAGAGCTGTAAGCTTCCTGAGTCTCAAATCCTGCCACCTCCTTGAAATTCAGCTAACTGTGGGGCAAGAAATCAGCTCTCTCCCTTTGTCATCCCATTTTACAGCATACATTCATGGCATTTATTCTGCATTCAAACTAAGGAATGCTTGCACTGCTTGCATCTCCACTAGTATTTCTGCTGAATCAACGTAGGGCAGCATCCACTGCCAGGCCCATAATTTCTGCCATACAGTAGTCAGCAAAGACTCTTGGGTTGAGAAACAACATGAGTCCCCTTCATGGGATTCTTTTCCACCTGTGTGCTGCCAAAACATCTGTTTCAATTATAAGATGAAGTAAATAATAGGAACAAAAGGTAAAATACATTTTCTGATTAATGTTCAGTAAATTAGTACATTACCAGTATCAAAATTAATCCCATCTACCACAAAGTTTGAACTGTCAAAGTGAGGTGAGACTTGTGGAGTGCAAGTCAGAGCATGGTTTACACTCACAAGTTCTGTATGTGTAACAGTTATGAGGGAGCACACAACATGAGATGTAGAGCTCACCCCATACCAAGTTGAAAATAAGCAGTTCAAAGAAAATGAAGTGCAAATTTTTCCATCTATTCTCTATTTAATAACTGTGTGTAGGTGTATGTATAATATGCCTTTTCATGTTATATGGATATGCTTTTCAATATATTTATGCATATATATGCTTTTTTTCATCTCAGATACGCTTTTGTGTTCTAATGTGCATGTTTTAGATATGTAAGTCAAGCTCCCATTACTGGAAAAGCTCATTCATGAGACACGAAATATGTTCATGATAGTCATTATGTGTCCTTTGAATGGTGTGGGGTATTAAAAAGGAATATAATTAGGTTTAATGTAGTCAGGAAGCAAATCTAATATGAATGTCACTACTGCTTTATTACTGGAACTTTGGTACTGCTTATGAAGTCGTTACCATATTGCAAAAGATTGTAATTGTTTAATGTGACAGCAATGGCTGTCTAAAATGCAGCCTAAACATTATGGGCCAGGTTTTGGCAGTATAATTACATGGCCTTGCTCTGTGCCTGCAGGGTAGAAGACAGACCTGGAGGTTCTCATATTTTTGTGTCTGTCAAGATGACTAATTGAAATTCTAATGATAGAGGTTAAAAGGCTTCTTGTTTATTATTCCAAACAAATGGAGAGCAGAAAGACTCGTGGTTTCATACCTCCTCCGTAACGGCCAACTGTTGGATACAGGGCAGGATATCCCATAGTTAGGATTAATTTTGTCTATCTCATTAAGGTTTGTGGCTTTTTTTTAACCTCATAGATTTTGGAGAGTATTCTGTGGATTTATTTGATGATCTGCAGGGAATAAGGTTGTTCTTAGCTTACTATGCAGGGTAAGACATGCCTCCAATGCAGGACTGTGCCTGAAGATTATGATCTACATTTGATGGTAGTCAATAGTTATGCTTGTGGGAGCTTGATCCCTTTATTTCCATGGAATACATAATTCCTACAATACTGTGCATTATTAAACGAAGCAAGGTTATTTAATCAACCAGATCCTGTATCACAGTGTCAGGAGGAAATTGCTCCCCTCCAGCTGTGCAGGGGAGGAGGAAAGAGAGCTCAAAAATAATTTTTAGTGAAAAGAAGTGAAAAGATGGCTATTACAGTTACTTTGCCTGTAGCCTTTCAGTCACCTTTAAATTACTTTTTGTTTATTCTATGCCATATAATGAGTGAGCTTCAGAAAACACTGTCACCTGGATGATTGTTAGCATGCTGCTAGCTCATGAACAGTTTTATATGGTCATTTTATTTTTATTTCAGACTTCCATCACTGGCTAGTCTCTTAATTTCAAGTCACCCTTTCTGGAGGCTGCTAGCCTTCCCATACATATCTCTGCAGTACTTAATACAGAGGGCTATAGTGTCCTTTGGTGTCTTGGACTTCTCATCCTCAAACAGTACTATTTAAGAAATAAACACGTAAATCCAAGAAAAAGTCTGTATACATTTTATTAGAGTGGTGCATTTTTATGCATCAATTTTAATGCTTCTGTGCTGCAATCATTTGGATAGAATTCTTATTGCAAAATGTGCAAAGATTGAATTTTCAGTAACTGTTCTATGTATTTTAGACCCAGGTTTGGGTTTTTTGTGTTGACATTTTTTCAGTTTTCTTGTGTTCTGACAGATGACAAAACATACTTTCCCTTTCAAAAATAACTCTGTTTTGAGGCTTAGAATATATATCTTATGTTATATGCATACATACATAAAGCACCTATACAATTCTATGTATGTATGTTCGTATGCATTATTCAAGGGTATCAAATGGCCCAAAAGCTTGTCCAAGTACACGAATGCCTTTTATGCGATCAAATTTGAAGCATTTTGTCTTTCATTGAACTGTACATTATGGTCATCATATAAGGTCTGTGGGAAGTTTGTTAATATAATATCATTTATGTATTGGAAGATTTAGAACTTACTGTTCTAATGATCAGTACGTACAAACTTACAGTTCCCTTTAGGCAACCGTGGAAGTAAATTTTGATACTAGGGCTTCGGTTACAAAATTAGTAACAATAGAATGACTGACTAATGAAATTATTTACTTGGTTTGGATCTTCATTTCTTCCTCAAAACTACACTTTTTAACCTATTTGTGTTCTTATCAGGGTATCATCTGTTCATCAGTACTGAGAGTCTTGCAGAAGTTTCTTAAAAGAATTTCACTTACCTTCACTTCATCTCTATGATTTTTCAGCTCTGCTTAGTTGCATGTATATACTTAAGGTGTTCGGGACACAGTGTGGAAGATTTTAATAAAAAGGTAAGGTTTTCACCATTCACTATCATTGTCCCATTATCCATTTTTAGCCTCTGCAATTTCTAGAAGATTGGCAATTGCTGCATAGCAATCTTGGAAAATTTGTCTGGAACAACCTACAATGAAGGAGGTGTAGCTGTACCTGTGTCATTCCTTAATATCAGATGCTTCCAATTTATTCCACTGATCCTTCCTATGTAGTATATTCACCTCACTTGCCAGAAGTGGCTTGTTTCTGGATAGCAAGACTCTGAGCAGCTAGCTAGCTGAGCTGGTGTAGCAATCCACTCCTGGCTGGCATCTGCAGAGCAGTAACACTGAAGTTCATGACCTGTTCTCAGCTTGGTAGATGGTGATAAGAGATGCTTGTGGTGCTGGTAGTGAAGTTAAAGGCCAGATCTCTAAACAAACAGAGCGCATGGCAATTTAGTGATCAGTTTTCAGTTTCATGTCCACCATTCAGGATAAGAGTTTAGTTCATACTGCTGCTAATATGGCACCTTTCACAAGGAGCCAATGTCCTTTAGAGTGAACTATGATTGATGGCTGCTTCCTGAGAAAACCAGAAAGATAAATAGTTATTATTGACACATTTGATGGCAATATTTTTAATTAAAAGCCATGTGCTCTTTATGCAATAATTGAGTATGTAGGAAAATGTTCAACTATTTACATTGCTGTTTAAAAAATGCATTTTTTTTCTAATTTTAGCTTGGTTGAATAGTTTGAGCTTATCCAGATCTGAAGCTTTGTCTTCAAACTAGATGGTTTTTCTGTTTTGCCCTGGGATTGATTCAGTGACCTTGAATAATCTTTCAACTACCTAAGTGTATAATCCCATTTTCCATGAGAGTGCAGTTATGTTAGCTAGAAATGGTATTTTATGGGCTTGCAGTAAGTTGTTTAACCTAAATTTAAGGAGTGTTCCATATAGTCTGAGTGATTTTATTTCCTGTGAATGTGACTATTTCTGCTGATGATTTGAGAGTCTCCTCAACTATCCACAAAGGACAAATACATGGATAAGTATGCGTAGAGGTCACACCTTTGTTGAAAAATGGAACTATCATAATGGCTTGTGAACTAGATGCCACCGTTAGGCCAGGGAAGATACATCTTTGCATCACAGAAATGAAATTGGTTGTTTCTGAGTAAGATAAAAAAACACACAATTTCTGTACACAGTTCTGCATTTCTTCATCCAGACAAATGACATCTAGATTGGACCATGTAATCAGAAAAGTATGTGCAAAATGCTTCCCATTACTATAGATTATGCTCTAGTGTGATTAAGTCCAACTATGGGATTTTTCTGCTTAGATAAAAATGCTTTAACACACCTGCAGTGAACTATGTCTTCTTCCCTACAAAGGGCTAGTTTTGTTTGTTGTCTGTGCAAATGGTTGATATTTGAATTAATGTGTAAGAAATGAGACATGACTGGTAGATATGGTGATACTATTGTCATATTCACATATTATTACCATATTTAACATGGAAATAAACCTATGGCAGAATGTTGATGTGTCCTGTTCTATAAAGCTGTAGAGCAGTACTGCTTAAAAATCTCTCCAAGAAGTGCAGGATAGTAAAGCAATTTACTGTGCCATTATTGTTCTTCAGAGTGCACAGGACAGATTGTACAATGTGTTTTATTATAGGGGATTTCACATAGTCCAAAATCATTATCTCCTACAACAATTTTTCATGGTATATGCTAATGAAGTAATAAAATGTAAAGACCTTTTATCTAAAATAATACTTAGCTGCTGCTTTGTTCTACTTTTATGTAGCATCTGGGTGGTTCTGTGCAATTTTTAATCTGTTTAAGGGAGTTTATTAGATTTAATTTGGTGGAAGAAGGAAACTTGTTTCAAAAGAGAATGGATTAATGTCACACCAAGTGCAATAAATGCAAAATATCACCATGATACTTAGTAATGAATTACAGTGTTATAGACAAGGTTCAGTATAAAATATTGCTATGGTGGTAATCTGCTTTACTCATCTATTGGCTCTAAATCTAGTTACCTATATTGAATGTTCATCTGCATTAAAAATAGTATGATTCCTGTAGTGTATTTCAAGGAGAAAATTCTATAAGTGTGAACATTAAGAAAATGTCATCATAATGAAAATTACTAATTAAAGAAAACAATCATATTTTTCCCTCAAGCTATCTAGGAGGACATATCTCATTTGTTAGTATTAAAAATGTTATTGTTACCTGTACAGATTTGTGCTGATGCTTGTACTTAGCAAAGGTCTTGTGTGAAGAGGTCATCTGCAATTTCTCAAATTGTTTCCTCACAGCTGCCAGACCACCAGCCACAGTACAGAACTTGGTTTTCTCTGAAGCCTAGAATGATAAAATAAGGCCAGTTGTTTAGCACTAAGAATGTATTTCTGTGAGTTTATTTTTTAAAAGCTAGTTAGTAATAGCATTCTATAATTCTTACAAATTTCATAAGGAAAATTTGGAAACACTTGGTATTGTCTGTAGCATGTTACAGGCAACTTCCAGGGATCTAATCTGTAAACCTTATTTTAGCAGTACACATGAATTACCATTAGCATTCAGATTAGATACAGTAATAAGACAGTTATTTTTCAGATGTTGTCATCAAAATGCAAACTTCATCTTAACTGATGAATCTCATTGGCCCATTTTAGGACTTTTACTTCTCAAACGAAAATTAAGACCTGCAAATTATTAAGTACTTTTGGAATTTTGCAATCTAGAATTTATTTACAACTACTTGCTAAATGCTTCTGTGTGAAAAAGATCCTGCTGGTGTAGCTGCATATTCAGTGCTGCCTAAACTAGTGTCTGAGGACTCAGTGGTTTCCTCTCTACTTTTAGGGATCATCCACATCACACTCTATTTTTGCAGGAATAAATAGTGTTTCTGGCAAGTTCATAGACCACTGCACAGGAGCCATACGTTGTGATTTGGAGAAGTGAAGGCCAATATATATTTGAAAAATGTGCATGTTTGGCCTGAATCTTTAGCACAAAAAGAGTAGGTTCCATTTACTTGTCAGTAGCGACAACTTTCCAGAACAATCCTGTGTTGTTGGCTTTTCTACTTGTATTTTCTGAGTTCTGTTGCATTCAAAGTTGCCTCTGGCCCTCTGTATTTTTTCAATAGATATTACTGAAAAATATCTGGATAGCTTCAGGCAGGCCTTTGTGAGATGAAACCTCTTCATTAACAGCTGTGCTGAAGGTCACAAGAGTGCCTTCATGCTCTTCTACTTCTGTCACTTTTGTGTTACCTCTTAGAAGGTACTAAAGCAAAGCTTTCAGCATTTAAGCCTGTTCTTCAATAGGTAGAAAAGAAACCACCCAATAATTAGAAATAGCCTTGTCATGAATGTTACTAAGTAAACTGATGACTAAGTAAGCAGGTCATAAAAAACAGACTTATTCCCCTCCCCATGATGAAGGCAGCATTATTCTATATGTATGTGGATGTGTGAATGTGAAAAGTAATTAGTGAATGACCATTTCAGGCACACCTTGCCAGCTATTTGAGATATTTAGAGGGAGCAAATGCAGTTATGGTTCCTTTAAGGAAATGTTTTAATTCCCTTTAATGAAAGTGGATATACGTGTCATTTTTCAGCCAATTATCCATTTCATCAAGAAATTCTGAAGCATTCCAGAGTATAAATGAGGTAGTTCCTATGTGCTCAACATAGTTAGATTGGGTTAAGCTTCTTTTCCAATTTCAGGAGTCGGGAATTGGAACCTACTCAGCCAGGTGAACTGCAAGAATCTGCTCCAAATACACATGGACAATTAGGAAATAAGGAAGTCATCAGGCAGGAATTTCGTGGTTGGAAAACACCTGAATGTGGCTGATGGCTGTTTCACTATGGTTTCTGGGCTATCCAAGTATCCTGAAGGTCCCTTCAGATGCTATTAGACTCCCAAGAACAAAGTGCAGGTATGACTGGGAACCTTCTAGAGCTCCTCTTGAATATGGACAAAGATGCTGGCTGTTGAGGGCTGAATTTTAGTTCTTCTTTTACCAGACACACTGTCTTATTTACAGGAATTACTCTGGCCAGGCTTACAGGTAGAAATAAATGTTCTTCCCATGTGCTGAAAGTTTAGCATAAACAAATACTATTGTCATTGTAATGTTGTGACAAGCAAGTATAATGCTTCCATTTCCTGATACAAGCAGTTTGAGCTACAACTTCTTGGTAGTATTTTAAGATATGGTAAAAATACTCTTTTACTCCCCATACTATTTCTGCAGAACTGAGGCAGATTTTCCTGATTTTCCTGTCTGAAATGTGAAGACCCAATTTTCAGATATTCCTGGTTGATAATTAAATGTGTGGTAAATTGGTCTTGCTCTAATTTAATAGATTATAAATTCTAACAGCCAAATACTTTGTGCTACTTGGTATTAATATTACACTTTTCTGTAAAATACCTAATCCCTATTGATAGACACATAGAGAGATCAATAATACAAAATTTTAAAGATTTTTTTTCTAAATGCTTTTCATATCATGC
>JAOEGS010003736.1:0-27408 GCA_025447755.1 Corythornis vintsioides
TTCTATATAAGGGAATACATATATACACACATACACACATATATTCCCTTATATATGTCTATATATACATTCCCAAAAGACATACAACAATTTCCTCTGGACAGAAGAAAAAATGAGGATTATAAACTGCTGAAGGCTTGAAAGGAAATACTCATTTCCTTCGGGGTGAAACAGATTTGTTCAGGTATTTATTTAAATATCCTCTAGATTCTATAATCTACATTCAGAGTTGATGGTGGCTTTGATTTTTCTGTGCACAGAGCACTGAAATAATTGATCTTGTGCGTTGAGTTTGGGGCTGATTTAATGACTCCTAAGGGCAGAGCTCCATGTGGCAGCTGCAGTCAGTCCTGCACTTGCTGTGTCAGAGCTGATGCTCCTGAGAGCTGATGGAGACACTAAGGCTGAAGCCTCCACTGAAGCCACCTCCCCTCCAACATCTGAGAAAGCTCCTCAACAAATTCAGTTTTGGTTGGCTTCAGTGGATTTTGTACTGGATCCTAGAAGGCAAAAATGGTTTGCAGACTAAAAAGAAGAATATCTTTGAAAAAAGATCATTTCTAGTTTTGTTTTGGTTTTTTTTTACAGAGCATATGAAGAACAATCATTATTCCTTGGCCCCAGTCCAGCATTTTATGACCATCACCCTCAACTGCCCCACAAAAGAGAAAGAAAGCTGAAATTGTGTGAGTTCTAAATCAAAGAAAAATGATATCTATCTATCTGTATTTATTTATTTATTTTAAACTGGGATGCAAAATGCAGTGTTCTGCTAAACTTTTCTTAACCATTAGGAAGTATTAGCTATGTAATATTTCAATTTAACCATTTAACCATCTGGAAGTATTAGCTGTGTAATGTTTCCATTTAACCATTTGGAAGTATTAGCTATGTCATGTTTCCATTTAATTCCACTAACTCAGAAATAGGAAGAAAAAAAAATTAAAAATAAAAAAGAAGGATCAGCACCTCCCAGGATGGGGAGCAGACTCGGGGCAGCTAAATGACATAGTGAGATTTTATACCAGTGTAGTGATGGATTCAGCCTTGAAATGTAATAAACCTATGCCAACTGAGACAAAGAATTTGGTCATATGACCAAAATATGACCAAGAATTTGGTCATAAATATGCACTGCTTTAAAAACAGAATTTTTCAAATATTTGGGAGAGTTTCTAATAGTCTGTATGGGTTTTGTCATCATGATTTTTGTTAATTGCATTTTTCCACAGCTGTGCAAGTCTCCAAACTTCAGTAATTGAGAGGTAGATGATGAGGAAAATTTGAACTGCAAAACAACAACATGCAAATTATGTTGAAATTACACAGCAAAGCTTATGCAGATTGTGATCCAAAAGGTGATCCTCCATGCAAACACTCCCAGTATAGATATATGTGTGCACAAATAGCAGAAAAGCACCCACCTCCCAAAAAATCCAGGGAGCTTTGTTAAAATCGATGTCATCTCTGAAAATAATTATTAAAAAATTCCCTTCATTTTCCTCTCTGTGAGTAGAAAAATAGTCATCTATAGAGAAACTAACAGAAACTGCCTCACTTCCATTTTGCTGTAGGCAAAACAGTATCAGTTACAGCAGGTTCATCCAGAACAAAGCAGCAAGTGAAAAACACTGGTGAGTGAAAGAAAATAAGGAAACATCCAAGAGAAGTCAGTACATTCTCAGTTCTGTGTTAAAATGGCCAGTGGGGTGGGAGGTGGGGAACCTTCCAGAGGAACTAGTTTGTACACACTGCCCAGTGTCTCCTTCAGCACACTGCTGCTGATGTGCTAAAAATGCCATGGAAATTGATGTGAATTTTGATTTATGTTAGTGAGATTACTGCCATTCATGTCTGAATCTAACACTCTATCTTAACATTGTATTAAATAGGAAAAATATTAGCAATGTTATCCCCTTTACTAGAAATTTTCTTTTTTTGGTATTATTTGTCTTGATTGATGAAATAAGATGACCGTTAGGATCCGTGATTCTGTGGCACAGAAAGGGTAAGTATACAGGAGCATAAATGAGATTAAAAACAATTAAGGATTTGCTTGCACCTGTGGACCCCACAGTGCAAAACAGCTGCACCTGTCTTGAAGTTTGAGACCATATTTCTTTATTTTACAGCAGTGGCATCTCCTAGTCCTGACCCTGCAGTGGCCCAGGCTGAGGACAAGGTAATTAAGAGAAAAGAGAGGAATTTGGAGAGGTGTATACCCAGGTCTTATCTGGAAAGCAGGAATGGATGATGAAATGATTTGCAGTACAAATTACAGCTCAGTGCAAGCAAAAGTGATATTCAGGGATTTGAAGGCAAGTTCTCATTTTGCTACCTTGCTGCTCAGTATAGACTTGATTCAAGGCAATTTATTATTATTATTACTTTTAGAAAGAAGAGCTAACTATAAAAGGCAATTGCCCCTTTAGGACCTGTTATTTGGAAGACAGTTTTTTTTATTCCAGGCAGTTTTTGCATAGGTATGGTTCCAATTTTCTTCATTCAGCTCTGGGTTTTAACTTGTTTAATATTCAGCAATATCAAGAGTATCCAGATGCTTTTTATTTTGTTGTTAGTGTTAAGAGGAAAAGGAATGAGAGGGGTGTAAGGAAATTTTATACTGGACTCAGTTCCTACTTTACACTGCTCAAGCTGCCTGCTGCACCATTTTACCTCATGGGATTAAAAACTGCACAGGGGTGAGTGGTGGTGAAGCAGCTCTTTCATTCCTGATTTTCTAGCAGAACTGACCAGAGATGGGGGATTAATATCTCTCTATGTTTATATAAATGTTCTTTCCCTTGAGACAGCAATGGACTGTTCCTTGGTGTGTCTATGGCTCAAGGAATCTTGTTTTTCCCTTCTTTCCTAGGCCATGCTGCACTGTATTCTATGATCCTGCACAGAACAGGTAATTTTCCAGCATATTTCCTGAAATACTTTTTTTTTAATCATTTTTTTTCTGAGTCCTTTATTTACTCAACAGCAACTTTGAACAGATTTAAGTCAAAAGCTGACACCTATTGTCTTCCACCCTGTATTCTTCATCATGCTATTTTTTGCAAAGAGATAATAAGCACCTAGACTCTTTCCTCACTCATTTTGGCTCAGACTCTGTATTCATCTCCTTCTAAACAATCTCTGCCTTGCTACCACTTGCTGTCAAGAGCAGAGTGATGTTCCTGATGACTGCTTTTTAGCTAGAGTTTCAGTTCATCCTTCAGAAGCCAGTATTTAGAACTGATATTCCTCACTATAAAAGCTCAGTGTCTGTGAAACTCCTCCTCCCTTGCTGGCCTTCAGAGCTCCTGGAACTCACCCTGGCTGTGCAGCCCAAAGCACAGCAAGGTCTTCCCCTCATGGGCTGCTGGCACTGACAAGGTTGGCATGGAGGTGCAATGGATTTGCTTCTCCTCGGAGCTGGGACAAAAACTGCAATTTTACTGGGACTAACTCACTCATCTTTACAGTGTTCACTGCATAAATCAGAGCATGTAACCCTTATTTTCTCCTAAACTCTAAAACACACATATTTTGCTGCTGATCCACCTAGAAAATGACTGGATCATAGAAGTAAATTGGTTTTCCTGCATATACAATAAGGTTAAAAGTAGTTATACATTCCTGTGCCATACTGGGAGTAGATTCATGATGCTTCTCCCCCAAAGCAGTGCTGGGATCATGAAACAGTTCAGCAGTTCTGTGGAACCTCATAGCAGAGAAGATGAGAACCCAGCAGAGCAGAAGCAAGCACTACCAAAATTTAAAGACTGAAAACAGTGAAATTGAACAATAACTACCAAGAAAAGGGTTTCCTAGGATTGCTCCCATACCTGCTAGGTTTTGCTATGTGATTCTTTTTCTTATTGGAGCTTCCAAGTGTGTTTACCACAGCTAGCTGTCTGTCCAATGGATTTACAACTTCCTGGGAATGATATGAATGATATTCTAAATGAATAATCTTTTCCCAGAATAGAGTGTATCCTGCATAAACAGTGTGTAAATGATTTATGAATCAGACCCCTAATTTTCACCATTTCTGAGGCATTTATATGCCTGTCTCCAAAATGAAGAGCATTTTTCCTCACCTACAAAGAGAACAGAAATATTTTCACTTAATACCTTCAGAAGCTTGCACTTTTAGCTTGCAAGTGCAATGCTAAATGATTTCAGTGAAGTCAAACTGTAGACTTTTTGCTTTCTTTTGCCTAAAGGAAGTGTGATACGAGTGTCTGTGTGAAGGTGTACACACAAGAGCAAATACCCTGCACAAAACATGATACCTCAATACAAAGCTTCCTTCCAGACTGGCACTCTCAATGTGCCTTGCAGCATTTTTGCTGCAACTGGCATTACAAAAAATAATTAGCTTTTCAGTAAATACATGGGGAAGAGAGGTAAGGACTGGTTTGAAGTTACTTGTCTGCAAAGACCTGAAGTTAGACCTTAAACATCCTCTCAGGAGACCATCAAACAATTAATGGCTTTGCCATGAAAGCCAAGCACCCACTTTGAAGTCACTGCCATGAAACAGATTCAGGCCACCAAAGCCAAGGGTAAGTGCCCTTTAAACACCAGCAGGTTCTGAATCTAGGAACAAGGCTTCAGAGTCCAATTGAGATCCCTATAATCAAACTAATTGCCACTCTTGTTAGCAGTGAAATCCTTTTATGTACAGGCAGATTTTAGCTTGGTTTTAATTAGTGAGGTCTGCACACCCTTTGTTTATAAATATCTATGTTGAAGTAGAATGAAGGCAGCTGTCACAGGAGAGAGTAACTCCTGGGATATATGGTGGTGCAGCTGTTCATGGTATTTTAGGGATGATGCTCACCAAATGTTCACCTTCCTGCCTTAACTTTTACATTCATATTATAATTGTTTATACAGATGTCATGTATCCTTTTGATCTAGTGGGCATACAAAAGAGAAATGTTGCATTGTCCTTTCTGCTGCTTTTGAAAGAAATATTTGAGCTTATCTTCTTGTTAATATCAGTGGTAACTACAGTTTGGGCAGATTATTTTAGCAGACTAACAACACTCTAAAGATGACCACAAAATATCTCCTCAAATAAGAGCAGGAGATACATTTACATGAGAGATACTTTTGAAACAAGTCTTGTCACTGAAGGCTTTAGAGTTTACCCGACTCCTGCTTGTCCAGAGTCATAATTTTATGGTGTCACTACCTCTGTCATCTCAAATTGGTATCACTGAAATAAATAAATTATAGACAACAATTTAACTTAGTGTCTTGCCACAGGGAAAAAATAATCTGTTCCCATCCAATATTGTGACTGATCATTATTACCACAAAACCTGGCCTATGTCCTGAAGACATATCTCTAATGGAAGTCACCAGTTGCCTTCTGAGCTCCACTGTAGATTAAATATTGGTTTCTCTCTCTGAAGGATCTTCAAGAGCTTTATCAGCTCTGCTGGTAGCATCTTCATTCTCATTGTTTGTTAATGGCTCTGCTTCCTTTGAGTCAGCATTCTTCTGTGCTTTCTGCTTCTCATCTTCTAACTTCTTCTCTTTTGCCAAAAGCCTGTAGTTAATGGTATTGCCAATGAACAGCCAAATGCTGGCCACAATCACAATCACCCCGCAGACAAAATACATGTACTGGTATTCACCAGTCACATCCACTAACCAGCCTGAAACAGAGAGAAAAAAGACTCTTTAGAGGGGGATACTCAGTATGAGCCAGACCTTTCCTAGGAGAAACACCTCTGTCTTGCTTGGTTTTCAAATTGGAGCAGGAAAAGAATTTTCAACATGTGTATATATATATTCAACAGCTATATATATATATATATATCTACAGCAGGACTCTGATGAAACTTGTGTTAGTCAAGCCAGCAAATGTCACTGCAATCCCTGACAGTGATGGACTAGTGAAGAACAAAGGCAAGTGTAATGAACAATGACTTCTTTCTTTTTATTCTTTCCTTGTTTTATTACTTTATTCACCTCCTACTTTTGTTCCCTATTGTCCTGGAGGCAGCTGTCTGACTCTCAGGGAGGCTGCATACAGACAGGAGGAGGAAGAGGCTGCTGCTGCTGTGCATCAACTGCCTGCTTTTCATCTTCACCTGCCTGTGACTGGTGCAACAGATGAAAAGGTTAGTCCCTTCAGCTCCTGTGCTCAGCTGATGACTTTGAAACTATGCAGCCTGTACCTCAAAATGACATCCACACCTCTGAGATTAATTTGGTCTTGACAAGGAAAATAAAATGCAACAGTTCTTCCACTTTATGAACTATTCTGTGTTAATTTTCCCAACTCCCAGGTGAACATCTGGGCACATCCAAGTATTCAGCTCTGAACTCTGCTTCACTGGCATTGAAATTCACAGGATAACCTGTGCACTTGAGTATGTATTTAGATGCTTTTTACTGGATTGAGGCCACAGTGCCAGCCTATTCACCTCACACTCATTCACATGCCATCAAATTATTTTACTCCTTTATTTCAGTCCTTTATTTCACAAGCTTAGCATTAGGAAAATCTCAAATAGCACTGCAAGTGTATAATTCACCCATTAGTGTAAATAGTACCATTTACTGGGCTTTATTGATGAGCAGTCTCATGAACTCATTAAAAAGACTTCAGCATCATATTTTAAAGGATATGAACTAGCCAAAACTGGAATTTAGCTTTTCCTTGTGTTTGTCCCCTTTCCTATCTCTATTTAAGAAGATAACTCGATTATTTCATAGTTAGATCACAAACACATGCTTTTCAAAACTCCTGAAAAGTTAACAGACTGAAAAATAACTAGTCTTATATGCCATTGCTCCATAAATATTGGCTCTAATATCTTCAGAATTAATATTAATACTGATTTCAGAACCTGGCTGCAAAGACTGGACTCTGGTGGTCATGGGCTCAGTCCCCCCACTAGGTGGCAGGGGCAGAGGCTTTGTGAGAACCTTTCCTTCTACCCAAACGAATTGGTATGGTAAAGGTGATGGAAAAACAAATGATCTTGAGGACTATCAAACATTTACTTGCACAAACGTTATTGTGCTGAAGTGAGTGTCATAGTTTTAGCATACTTAAAATTTCCCTCACCCATGCTATTCTCATTGAAATACTGACAGTAATCCTTAGAATACTTCAGCATGTACAAAGGGTTTTAGGCACCCATAATCATGCTGACTTCTTGTTTATGTGGGCACAGTGCATGTTCCCAAGGCTGGGAATCTCACTGTTTTTGTGTTTTCATTTGTTGGGCTTACACTGCTCACATACTTTTAGCCAATACTTTCCACTAAGATTTGAGGATTTATTTCTTTGGTCTTTTATATCATCAGAAAGCTTAAGACTGCAAAACTTACTAACATCCTTGCTGAATACTGACTGAAAAACTGGCAAACAGAAAGTATTTTAGATAAGACTTTTAATTTTTGGTGCTATCAAGCCTGAAGGGTATGAGTACAGCCCAAGCTCTACACCTAGGCTCCCTTAAGCTCCCTTTACACTCTAAAGTTGCCAAATTTCAGAGTCAGCTCACACTCTGAATCAACTTCCAGCTATCTTTTTGCTATGAACTAGGCTAAGCGACTGGCTGTGAGCAGGGCTGTGCTCTGAAATGATGCCAGGGTGCCATGCTCCATGGCACTGAGCTGGAATGCCCTGTGTGCACCCTGCCTAGGCTGCTGGGCATGCCCCTCTCCTTTCTGGCATCCACCTGGTGGTTTCTTCTCTCTAGAAATGCCAGTCATCTCTGTTTAAACAAAGCTGCTATTTTAAATTAAAGTGAACAATCCTCTAGCTGCCACCAAATTAGAGAAACTACAAGGCACTCTGTGACAGCTTCATCAGAAAGAAAATGACCAGTTCACAAGAGAAAGAACTGTGTGTGCCAAGAGCAAACTGGAGCTGAACACATGTAAATCAAGGTGGCAAAGTCAGCACTGTGTGTTATCAGGTGTGTTATCCATTTATCACCTGGATTCCTGGGCCAGTAGAGATGTGCTCTTAGCCCACCTATTGCTATACATCCAATGTTTGCCTTTAGATTCTCAGCAGGATCTGCAGCTGTAAAGCCCAAAGGTAACTCACACAGTGCACTGCTGCTACAGTCCACTCCTAGTCACAGCAAGAAAACACCAAATAAGATTCTTACCTCCTAGAGGAGGGCCTATGAGCACAGGGCAACATTCCACGATGGTGACAAGTCCAACAGCACTGGAAAATCTGGCAGCTCCAACCAGGTCCATCAAGGTCTCGAAGAGAACACTGCTAACCATTCCAAATGCAAAGCCAAAAAACACAGCATAGATCACCAAGCCAGTGTAATTTGTTGCCAGGGGGCACAAGATGTGACAGACTCCGTTGTACAGGACAGCAAAACTGAAAAAATACTGAATCTTTGGCCGGATAAACTTGGAGTTTGCTACCAGTCCCATGGAAGGCCTAGCAAACATGTCTACAAAGGCTAGGATAGAGAGCAAAAAAGCAGCAGAATATTCATCAATTCCCTTGTGCTTGGCATAAGGAGCCAGGAACACTATTGGAGCAAAGAAACCAATAAACATAATGACATTTCCTGATAAATAGATAAGAAACCCTCTGTGTTTAAAGAGGGACAGGTCTAGATATTTATTCATAGTTTGCCAAAAAGACTTCTTGTTGTTTTTGTGCAGGCTGGAATCTCCTGTGCCTTTTTCAACATCTTTTTTCACAGGAGGGGCTGGTTTTGGTCCAATAGGTCTCATAAGTGACCCAGCCACACAGCAGTTCAGGAGAAGTCCTCCAAGAATAAGAAAGCTTCCTTTCCAGCCAAAGGCATTGAAGAGGAATTGATTGAGGGGTGCCAATGTGCTCAGAAACACTGGACTTCCAGCCATGGCCAATCCATTAGCAATGGGACGCTTCTTATAGAAGTACTTGCCAATCATGGTCAGGGCAGGCTGCAAGTTGAATGCTAAACCCAGACCTAAACACAGAGAACACAGTGTTAGCTGCAGGCCATGCACTGGAAAACACAGCACACCTCTCTCAAGGTATTCTGAAAAGGAACAGCATCTAAGCCAGTGATTCCCTGTGAAACCAACAGAGAGAACACAGCACAGCTCCACAGCATAAATCTCATTTTGCATTTCCAGCCCTCTTGAAGATCAAAGCTGTGTACAAAAACGAAGCTTAAAATTGCTGATTCTTTTGGAGCATGTTCAGCTCCACTTCCAGACCTATGGAAGTCACCAGTAAAGGTGGAAGAAGTGTAGAGGACGTTGCATGAGAGCAGACCACCCATCCATGTCAGCTGAGGGGTGGGAGGTGAACTTCTGGGCACTCTCTTTGTGTTAAGGTACCTAGGCAAGAAGGTCTAAGTAGGATGAACAGGAGAGAAGTTTCCTTCTCTGATAAACCCATTCCTGGACCCTGATTTAAATCTTGCAGTGGGCACCAAATTTAGGATGTAAAAAAAGAAGAGATTTAAGAAATAATCACTGAACAAAGGAGGATTCCTCCACTCCCAACATAAGAAACAATACTTATTCCTATATTCAATCTCATATTTCTTTATCTGTCCATATGTCACTTCACTTGCCTTCCTTCATCTGAGGAGGTAGTTTAAAACAAAATCCCACAACTAAAGGAGATTATTTAATTTACTGGCATCGTGATCACTTTAGTTCATTGCCTTAGGTAACATCCAGGCCTTTGATGATATATTAATAATTTTATTTTGGGAATAACCCCAGGGGACTTTAAACAGAAGGCTGTTGTGCAGCAAGTTCCTGTGGAGCATATGTACATATGTAAAACCTACAGAGAGCTGGTACTAGCTTTCACATTTTTACAAGGTTTCTGCTAGCCTCTGCCACCCTGTTTGATGTGTAACATGATTGAAAGCTAAAAGAATGAAAGTGAAATTCTGAACAATTACTGTAATAAGTGCTGTCACCAGCCAATCAATTTTTATACCATAATTACAGTGCAGTGTGGAGCAGTACATACATACAGCATCTACTGAATAAAATCATCCCCTGCTCCTGAAATACCCTAAGAACTAACTGAACATCACAGCAGCTAACTGGAAGGATTAGCTGGTTCAGGTAGTGCCATGAACTGATCTTGCTCCCTTCTTGGGTTGCACTTGTGCAATGCCCTGCATGGTGAGCTCTCACTCAGCCTCCTTGCTAGAACAGTATCAAAATAACACCAGAGCACAGAAGAACAGCTTTTAATCAGGGCTCTTACCTCCAACCACCCCAATACAGATATAAAGCTCCAGGACACTGTTGCAGAAAGAAGAGGCAATCATTCCAAATGAGCACAGGATGCCCCCTGCTATCATCACGGGCCGGCTCCCGTATTTGTTCACCAAAATGCTGCTTATGGGACCTGTTGGGAGCAAGCAAATGATGAACAGTAACAGGTAATGCCACCACACATGTCTTTATCTTATTTATTTTAGCTGGTTAGGACACCTTGAAACGCTTTCCTCCTCCATCTTGGAAGATGTTTAGCTGTTTCTGTACCAGTTTGTCTTACAAACATACTCTAAGTTTGCAGACCCCTGGTTACATTGCCTCTGTGGCAACATAAATATTGATTAGTCATGGAGATGGATAAAAATATTAAAGGCATGAGACAAGCAGGAGGGATAACTACAGTTCACAAGCAATCAATACAGAGATCAGTCAATGGAAGATTTGAAAGTGGAAGGACTGAAGAATTGCAAGTAAGAGAGAGACAGCAAAACTCCAGAGAAAGAATCCCCAGGCAAGCCAACTAAGAATTGACCTTAATACTACAGCATGCCCTGCACCCCTGCTTAAAACTAGACACAGACTTAAACATACTGTCAACTCAGAATGTAAATCTCTGCCCCTGAGGCTCCTTTTGCCTTTACCTCAACCAGAGAGGAGTGTTAATGGGCAGTGGGATGACTGCTGGTTGTCTGGGAGAATCTAAGGTGTGGGTTAGCATGAAAACCTGTAAACTTGGGAAAATATTGCCACGGGTCCATTTTTCAGTTCCAAGTGCAATTCAGTTTATGGTCTAATTATGGGCACACTAGACAAACAGCTAGTGTGCAATTTAGCATGACGTGCATTATATGGTTTTTAAGTGCCTGTGACTAGAATAGATGGTGTGCTACATATCAAGATTAAGAGGTTGTCAAAGCTCTTTAGGTAAACCTTGCACACCATCCGACTGCACTGTACTTGGCCCAAACCCTTATGAACAGGCTGGCTTTTGCAATAACTAACCTTATCCCGTGCAAAAAATAGCAGCTACCACCATAAAAAGGAAACATTTCCAAGTCAGGACAAAGCAGGCACCTGCATAACACAGAGCATCCAGCTTTGCTTCTGAGTTCACTGCAAATCACTTCTGTACTGGGAAAAGCTTTAAGGCTCTCTTCTGATAAATTGCTAAGAGTCAATATAAATCCCAGAAAAATGTTTATATTTATATAAATACAAATCCCAGAAACTCCACAATGTGAAAAAGCCAAATCCAACTGCATTTAAAAGCACATTTTGATATGTACAGTGTTGTTTTGGACTCCACTGTTTGAATTACCTGTAAGTGTTAATGAATGAATTACTACTTGCATATCAACAACAAAACTCTTAAGCAGCTGCCACATGATCTGTTTTTAGCTTCCACTTATGCTATAAGCTGCTGGTAGTGTTACCCTGTGACTGCCCTTGTGACTCCAGAGGTCAGTCTGACATGGGTTTGACTGGAAAGCAAAGATCTGAGTGATGTTAAATCTCATGGCTGGTGCATTCATTAAATAACTTGAGTCTAGGGCAGCTCCTCCAGGCTCCTTGTCCAGGCAGCACAGACACTGGGCATCCCACCAATAAAATCTAAGTATTTCCATGCCCAGGCAGCTGTACCTTTCAAGGGAGGTGGGCTTTTTATTTGTGGAGCTATACTTGGATAATCAGCAGTGTGGCTTATGTTTGAATGAGAAAGAAAGCCCTTTTGAAATTTATGAATAATACAAATATTTTCTCCAGGTCAAAAAAAAAAAATCTCTTTCAACTGGAACTCATTATCTAACCCAAAGCAAAAAGTTTCATCCCAATATCAAGTCATGTCTGTATTTTTGTAAACAAATCTAAGGCAATTTTGGAATAATAATAATGAAAAGATTTGTTATCATTGCTAAACACAATATTTAACTTCAAAGAGAGCAAAAGAATTATTTTTAAAATCCTTTTCAAGTTCGTTTTCTGTGATGAGATGGAAGTTGTTACAAATTGTAAATAAAAAATATTGTTTAGTATTTGTTAACATTTTGGCCTCTCCCCAGCAGACTGTTGTGATCAGTGTCACTTGTTGCAGTCTTACTTAAAATATTCCCTTGCTGATTCTTCAGGAAAACAAAAATATGTAGGGGAGAGGCATGATGGGAGGGAAATATTTGACCATCCTATGTACAGATTTGCTCACTACAGGCAGCACTTTTAATTGTGCTGCATAAACACTTGCCATGGTGCAGCAAGACCTGTTAGCAATCTGTTCTTCCTCATGAAACAAAGGCAGCCAGAAGGAGAAGGTGTGAGACCAACTGGAAAAGATGATGCAAATCCACACATCACAGGCTAGCAAGTGCTGGTAGGAGAGGAAGGGTACTACAAAAATAATGATAAATGTGCAATACTGATATATTGTTAGCTTGTTAAATAAAACTCTGCATCAAAAAGACAATTTTGTGACACTGAGGAAAGTTTTCCAACCATAATCAAGGACAAGGATAAGCTCTGCTGGAATATTCACCCCAGACAGCACTGATGGCATTAGTCACATTCTCAGTGCTGTTCCATCCAGCCTTTCTTCCTGCTCCCCCAGGGCAGGGAAATGAGACAGGTTTGGCTTGTTTAGGGGCTCTGGAAGAGGTTTGGTTTTAGTTTGGCTGATTGCAGTGTTTGGGGGTTGTCCAGAAATGGCAAGATTCTCTCTCCTTTGAGGGCAAGAATTCTGCAGGCAGTTCCTAGGCAGGAAGAAGAAAACTGCATCTCTGAAGCTCTGACCTGTGGCAGTGAGGCCAGTACTGTGAACTTACAGCTTTGTTAGATCAAAACATGCAGTGAGAGCCTCACCTACAAGACCTGTTGGCTGAGGTCAAATATAAATGTATTAATTTTGGTAGGCAGTGGATGAAGACACCAGAGGGAAGACAAAGCTGCCTGAGGGGTCTGAGCTTTGCACTTCCAAATGACCTGAATTTGGCATGAATTACCAATTTAATATTCCTTTAAACGTAATGTTCACTTTGAGATGTTTTCCTGAAGTTAATGATGTATATTTGCCATCAGAGATCCATTTCATTTAGGTTTTCTTTTAGTATATTCCAGTACTTTGGTTTAAGATTTGTCCTTATGGGCAATATTATTTGTTCTGTAGCCATAAAGCAGGTTTACACTTACTCCCTAAGTGATCTAGAAGCCCCTTCCAATCTGGTGAGCAGGTTAAACATTTTCTTGTGACATCTGTAAACTTAGTTTTGAAGTCTCATCACATAATGCATCTTCATAACTCAGCATCTATGAGTCTACATCACTGCACCTGCTTGCCTGCCATCCTCTGCTCTACAGCCACACACACACTGTGTTCCCATCTAACAGCCTCTGCAATTATTTATGCCATGTTCCCCTGCCACCTTGTACCTACCTTCCTTGCATATTTGTTTTCTGTTTGGCAGAAGCAAGATGAAGCTGCTGAAGGACTGTAACTGCCAAGATCATGCTAGCCACTGATGCAGGCTGACACAGGGGAAGGGCTGCTGAATCTCTCAGTCTACCTGCCCAAAGCCTGCAGCAACTACACAACAGGTCAGGAAACCCACAAGAACATTTACTCTGATCTCCCCCTCAGCACCTACAAACCTTGAGCCACAAAACCTCCACACTCCCTACACCAAGCTGAAGCCCATTTCCATCACCAGCTCACAGTCTCCTGGTTGTACTCAGTTTGATGTCTTTCTGAGGCCCATGAGCAGACAATGAGCAGGAACAAGACAGCAGCTGAAGCAGGTTCAGGAAGGGCTGTGCAGCAGGACACAAAGGCTTCAAAGACAAGAAAAAACCCAGCAGCTTTTCACATTCTTCATCATATGTGAAGGGAAAGACAGCAAGTTTCAGCTGGGGATGTGGAAGCTGTTTTGTTGTGTACAAAGCCTGTAATAAGGTGACACTGCTGTGCTGGGAGAACAGTCACCTCAACATCTGTGTGAGCACAAAGCTGCTCTTCATGTCTTCAGTGAACAGCAAGACCCCCTGGAAGAAATAGAGTGCTTACAAATGAGATTAATTATCTCTTACAGTAACAAAGGTAGCAACAGCCTGTATTTTCCACTCACTTCCCAGCTGAACTTTTCAACCACTGTTTAAAGCTTCCTTCTTCTGCTGAGCCATAATGTTGTAAATAAATTTAAAAAAAACAACATAACTGAATCATAAATAGACTTTAAACTGCAGATCTCTGAAGAAACAGTAACTTTCCCCCTGCCCCTTCAACATGCTTATTGTGCTAATATGCTGTAAACACAACTCAAAGGTTTAAGTTTCTTTTTAAAGAAATGCACTGCTTGCTTTTTTTGTGGAAATGAACAAAAGTCTCAAAGTATGCACTAAAAATTTCATATTCTTCCTCATAGAGTTACTCTTTCAGAAATACACACACACATCCATCCATTTATTCACTATCCCAGCCCTGAAAATATACACTTCAAAAAATGATCTGACTCTGGAGACAATGCAACATCTTCAGTATCTCTAAAAGCTCAAAGGAAGCAAACCAGACAACAGTATTTCCATTTCACAGTACCTGAAGTAATAGTACAGGCAGAGCAGTTTTAAGGCCATGACACAGAATAAAGGAAGATTTATTTGGTATAAAATCTGTATCTTGCTCAGGTCTCAGAATAACATTTATAACTCCAAAGGTATTAAGTACAGCCCATTAATTTATAAGAGGAAGAGAATCTAGGACACTAGAATTCTTGCTGCCTTTTCTCTTTTCCTTCAACTTTTTTCTAGCCAAAATAATAATAAAAAAAAAAAATTACTTTATACAGTTCTCCTGTAAACAGACACCACTTTCTGTGAAGGATGAAAAAATGATCTGCAACTTCAAAGCATAAGAAGAAGTCAGGATGGTTACAAGAGCAGGGAAAGGTCTGCAGCAGTTTAAGATGCCATAAGTGTTTTTTATGTCCATAATGAGGTCATCTTTGGGTCTATTCTCTAGTTATACTCACTGTAGCAATGACATTTGCTTTGGCAAGTACATCATCTAGGGTTTAGTAGATAATTTATTGGTCCTGGTTTGATTTTTCAGTGCTGAAATTAAAGATCATTCACATCTGTAATCTGCTTCACAAACAGACTGAATCTATCCCTTTTGCTACCTCTATTATTTTTAGTTTGGCACTAAAGATTAATCTTCCTGATAAAAAAGTAATTTTTTAAACAGATCCTGACAATATCATACAATCTTCATAGTGTCACTGAGCCAAAGCAGCCTGAAATGAACCAGTCTGAGCAACAGGCATTTACTGAAACTAAGTAAATTGATGAAAGAAGCTGAAAATAAATGCAATAATAATATTTCAAGTTGCACTAATGTAATAGTGTAGATTGCATCCTGTCAAGTGATTTGAACACAAGTGCACTGTCAGCCATCTGCTCTGCACAGTCCATGCAGCTATTTGTCCACTCCAGCTTTATTCTTCATTTCTGTTTCCTACAAGGCTGGAAAAACCTGATCCAAGAATTACCATGATAAACGACTTGCTAATATCAGAGTATGGTTCAGTTTCTTTGTTTTTTGGGTTTTGCTTTTTTAGGGTTTTGTATAATAAAAGTTACAACAAAAAATAACCAAACTCCTTCCACCACAAATGTTTGAAGCAAGTACTTGGTACTTTTCAGAGTAGAAACAACTCAGAATTGATTCAGGTTTCAAACCTGATCATTAAGTTAGAAAATGCTTGATAAATCTGCTTTTCTCAAGCAGAACTAAGTCTAAACACTGAGCACTGTGGCAGTCTTCCCTCCAGGTCAAAAACCTGGGGCTAATACTTTCAGTACCCTTGGCCAGGCCTTTAGAGAAGGCAGACAGAGAAAAATCTAAGTATCAATACATCTGAACATATTAAAATGCAACTATTTTTGTGTGACATTTTAAATCACACTCCTGGGAATGGTAGCCTGCATCTCTGACATATCCTGTGTGTTTTTGTAAGAGTATGAAGGGAACAGTTCAAAACTCTTTGACAAGCTCCAACCCCTGCCAGGGCAGGGACCCCTCCCAGCAGAGCAGGGTGCTCAGAGCCCCATCCAGCCTGGCCTGAGAAACTGCCAAGGATGGGGCTGCCCCCACCTCTCTGGGCACCCTGGGCCAGGCTCTCACCCTCCTGGGGAAGGAATTCTTCCTCAGGGCTGAGCTGAATCCACCCAGCTCTAGTTTGGATCCCTCCAGTCCTGGCACTGCCCAACAGCCTCAAAAGTCCTTCCCCAGCTTTCCTGCAGACCTGCAGATCCTGGAGCCACCAGAAGCTCTCCCTGGAGCCTTCTCCAGCCTGAACACCCCAGCTCCTGTCCTCACAGGAGCTGCTCCAGCCCTCTTGCTTTTATGGAGAAGTTAGAGACCCCTGAGCCACTGGGGTTCTGTTTGTGTTTTGCAGTGAGACATGAGCCAAGGGCATCACATACTCTGATTAAAGCTGTGCTTGGCTTACAGGGTTTTTTCTTGTCTGCTGGGGTGCAAAGGCATATGGAGTTATGGACCATGTAATTTGGAAAGCATCTTCAACTTAGCAAATTGTATCTTGTTAATTTAAGAAAACTGGAAAATTGCCCAGCTTTTTAATCAAGGAGTAGCCATGCTGATTATTATTTACATGGATACATATCAATGCTTTATATTAACTACCTTCTCTAGGCTGTGCTGCAGAATGTTTTCCCAAGAAAGGCTAAAACCCTTGATCACAAAGACTTTTAGGAGATTTATGGCATTTCTTTTTAAAATAGCAATATGAATCTTCAAAATCTTTAATAGGAAGTCAGTATAAATCTATGAAAGTTTTGGTATATAATCTATTTTAACCAAAACTGGTCTTTCAACGTGGAAAAAGAAGAAAGGAGGAACCAAGCTGCTGCTGAGGTGGCACCACAGCACCAATGAAAGGTGCAGATAAACACCAGGCACAGATTTTTCACCAAGTGGCCTGCATGCCTCTGCAATGGAGACAGCTGGAAATAGCAGCAGCACATGATATGTGCATTGCTAACAGCTCTGCTCACAAAAAATGATCTTTTCTTCTTGGAAAATCCATGCAACCAGCTTAAATTTAAAACAGCTTTTCAGATGAAAAAAAAATGTGTGGGGAGATGTTAAATAATATTAGTGTTTGCATGCACAATGAACCTGTGCCATTAAAGGTTAGTTCTCCTTTGTGTGAAAAAACAAAGACATTCATTTTTCCTCTCTGGAAATAAAGATAATAATACTACTATCTAAATAGAGAAATAGAGTAGAGAAATTTTTCTATAGCAATATAGAAATATCCTTTTCAGGGTTTCAGCAGGAATTTCAGCAGGCACAACTCTAAGTATAGAAACCCTTCAATGTAAAGATTTCTTTGTTTTCTTCCAGAGAGCTGATCCTTGAAGGATGATCCATTCATCTCAGTCACCAACTCTGTGGATGGTTGTGAGGAAAGACTGAGTTCAATTTGCTAATGTCTATGTTTGAACACTTGCACTGAAAAAAGAATCTTGTTCCTAAAAGGACTAAAATAAATCCTATCCAACATGCCTGCTTTCAGGGCAGACAGGAAAAAGAGTTTGAATCCAAACCTAGAGGTTCATCTGTAATAATCAATATTTCTACTGGTTTTTCTATCATTTTTCTATCTCCAAAGTCATCTTACTGAAAGCTGCTATGTCCATCCACAGAGAGTATTTTTTTTTCACACAAGCACGTTTCCAAACACCCCCAAACCCCCCACCCCATTTCCTCATAATAATATAAATAAATTGGGGTTTTTTTCCTGAGATAACAGAAGGTACTCATCCTATTTATAAGTATGTTCCACATGGAAATTCCTCACTGTTTCAAGCTGAAAGAATCTGAATATTTGTAAGAGAAGAAGAGAGTGTTTAGTGCTCTGTGCCTTGCCAAAGCTGAGCACAAATGTTCATTTTTTAACTCTAAAACTTGTATTTACAGTCTGCTTACTGTGTAACCTAGATCAGCAAGTTCTGGATATTCTGCTGTCACACAGGAGGAGCATTTTCTGTACTGCTGCAGATGCTAAAATGGGAAGGAAAGACAGAGGCTGCAGGATACCATTGTCACAACTACAAGTACAGCTACTTGAACATGAGATATGTTGTTAATCTCAGAGCTAATTGTTGGGAAGAAAAACACTAACAGCACAGAACAAGAAGTGCCTGCAAATATTAATTCTTCACAGACCTTTACCTAATAAGCACTGTTATTACCTAGTTTAAAATATATTTTTTTCCTTCCTCTTTGAGGAATGACTTTTTTCTCCAAGTCTGTGTATGTTCACTCATAAATATTCATTACTCCCCATTTCCTATTTACTATTCCCTGTTATCAGTGATGATTTTTGCTGTAAGCAGAACAACAGTCACATTTGGAAGCCCAGCAGACATCACAGAGAGCAACAAGTCACAGCAAACACTGAGAAGCCCTTGCACAGGCTGTTCAGCAGGTCTTGGGAACGTAGTACCCTATTCTCTGCAACTCCAAACATTCCCTTTTCAGATGATGCATTCACTGGGAGAAGCTCAGCCCACTCCAGTTAAGATTAATATTGTCATGTGGATGTCTCTGTCTTCTCCAAATTGCCCATCACATTAACTTTCCTACAATGTCCCATTTTTACCCCACAGTCAGCCTGCAGTTTGTTTTCTTCCAGAATATTATAACTAACTCAGCTAGGAAACAATTCCTTATCTACCACTGCAGGCAATTTCAGAGAAAGCACAAGTTCCATGTTTCTCACTACTTGCTCCTTTCTCATATTTCTTTTTGTCCTCAATTTTGTGCTGTATAATTAGAGTTCAGATTGAAAATATTCCATCTCCTTACTACCTCTGATGCTTCTGTGGACCACTTACTGTGAGTTATGGATTGTGTGTGGATCATTACATCTCATCTACATATTCAGGGAATGAGAAAGCTGGATGGATTTCTAAGTTGGAAGTGTTCTGAGAAGTCATCATATTTAGGTCATTGTCAATAACATTGTAGGATCATTTCCAAATGCATTTGCTATTTAACACATACATATCATTAAGCTTCAAATGTACTTTACAGAAAAATCTTTCTAGAACATAATTTTATCAATATTTTCTCGATCACTGTAGTTTTAATAATATCCAATAAAATGCATATGGTGACTTCCAGTGCTAACAATCAGAGCTTAAGAGTGGGTGTTTTCCAAATTCCTTTTCAGCCTATAAATTAGATCCCTATGATTTAATTTAATGAAGGTAAATATATGTGAATAATACCTAGGTCACTCCCTGTTGGTAGTGGGGTGGGGGAAGTCTAGCTTAAGGCTGCTTACAATAGGGAATATTTGAGCTCTGCTGCCAAAAGCAGCATGAAGTGTCTGGGAGACCTCATGCCATCTTCATGCATTTGAATTTATTTGGGCAGCTTTTCAACAAGGTGCCTTTTCTGAACTGGTGTGGAGAAAGAAAACAGCCCTCCACTGACAGAAACCTGATTCTCCACCACGTGATGTCAAGCAGCTCACCTGTAATGACCAGGATGCTTCAGAAATTCTAAATAAATTGGTGCCCATTAAAATAAAGGCTTCTGATGATTTGTATTGCAGATGCTGCCTAAACATCAGCTTTCCTGGAGCCTCCTTTCACCTGAGGAGTTATGTTCATACTCCTCAGCCAGACATATTAAAATAATCCAATAAAACAGATCCACTTCTGCAAGGATTTAACACACATGCCTGTGAGGAGAATATTACTTAGGTTTACTAATGAAAAAATTATTTTCTTCCCATAGGAGGAAAGATGTTTCTTCAATAAGTTTTAATGCATCTCACTGAAAAGCAATTGGTTTGGCAGTTGCCTGATCTAGGCAATATGCATATCTGAGCACCTTGTCAGGTACATTTTTTATCACATCTGGAGAAATGATCCAGAAAACAAAGTCTGTGGCACAAATTTGCTCTTGTCTAAATCCCATATGGCCCTTCAGCCTGCTCCTCTGAGCACAGGCTCCAGTGCTCTGCACTCAGGTCACTGTTTACACTGCAGTAAGTAAATATGAAAAGCTCCTGAATCACAATGGTTTAGATAACCTTGCACAAGCTCTGCAGAGGTACCAACTATGGCACTGCATGAAAGGCAAGAGAATCACTCCCACACCCACTATCTTTGGGACATTATATTTGATTTTTAAGCAACACCACGTGAAATTAGGACTAGCGTTGCATGAACATCCATTTTACTCTCAAGCTGAAATAACCATCTCCAGTCTCAGAGTTTTCATGTGAATTAAAGCTCTTCAAATAAGCCACTCTGAAATAGATCCAAAAATGTGTTTTAATTCTTTTCTGTAATTTTTAATGAGAACAAAAATGTAACTCGAGATGATTATTTAGGCCATCAACCCCTTCTAACCATCTATGTTGACTACATTCTCTTGTCACTTGAGAATCATAAAATGTCTCCACCTGGAAGTGTTTTATTAGGTAGTTTGCTGCTTTAGTCAATAAGCAGAACAATCCCTGCAGCCACAGAGGCTGATTCTCCACTCCCCACTGCACTCTGCAGCACTACAACTTTACAAAGCCCAGTGACTTCAAATGGAAGGCAGGAGACTCATATTTCATGTCAAATTTTACTTTCCTTAGATTTACTTATTTTGTTTATGAAGCAGAGGTAAGCTTCCTGACAAAGAAGTAAAAAACTTAATCAAATGATTACTCCAATAAAATGAATACTGCCAGCTTTGCTCAGATCCTGTACATTCTCACAGCTAATCTTCCATATTTTAGTTGCAATGTATTTTGGGGAGGAAGATGGAACGTTTATGGATAATGGCTTTTTAAAGTTGATATAAATAAAAGTAAGATTTTAATGATTGACTCTGGGAGCACTTAATTTACTGAACCTACACTGTCAAGAGAAAAACATCTATGGATAAACATTTGCATAACTATATAAACATGTCTACATGTTGACTTGAAGCAGGTGAAGTATTTATCTTTGAACTTTATGAGATCACTAAGACATTTACATTCCAGCACTTATTGCAGGATGAGCACTGTGATGCCCATACTTAGACTGGAGTTGCAGCTATTTTACCTGTCTCTGATCAGAGCATGAATTCCTCAGTAAAAACTCTCACCCATCACTGTGTACATCAGTGGATCTGGTTTAACTTTTCCTACTGTCATCATTTAGGTTTCCAGGCCAAACTGTGACTAGAACACGTGGCTGTAAATTCAAAGAAAACTGAAGATTCACTGTATGTAGCACCTTGTCCTCAAGCTCTTTATCAATTATGTAGCCATTTCATTCTCCTAGTTCACTGCATTTGCCTGGACAGATGTCCAGGTAACTAATTAAGACCTCTTATTTCACCAGAAGTGATGCCATGCTGATTACCAACAGCTTTAAAAACTTCTCTTGAAAATATAATAAAGGCACAGATTTCTATCAGCTACAAAAGAACATAAACTTGGTCAATGATTAGACAAACCAGCTATTCTCCCAGCTGTGCTTGTTCTTCTCTTAGCTGATGATGGAAGCAGGGGAATTGTAAGCATGAGGAAAGTCTTTGCAAGATTAAAAGCAGATTTACAAGCTAATAGGCAATCTTAAAATTGCCAGGTATTTTTAATAGCATCAAAACCAGTACAACTAGGTCAGTGTCACTGAAAAGGGGGAGAACTGCAACTTGTGCAACAGGAGGATAAAAGGACAACAGAAGATGCCTAGACAACTGGATCAGGCTGTGCTGAGGAAGAGTAAACACATGAAGCCTATGTAATTTCTAGTTGCTATTGTTAAAAAGCTGTGTGTAGCACTAATGCCATCCTTTTTTTTCTAAAACTCAAAGCACTTGATGATGTTTCAAAGCAATACCCATAGAAAACCAAAAAGGGCACATGTTCCCATCAGAAGTGTTTGAACTAGAATAGAAATCAACAGTTTATTTCACAATACAGTCTCCTATTTTAATCCCATTCTCTCGTTTGGTTCTTTAGTCCTAGCACACATTCACTCAAACAAAAGGCAGGTAAGACTGAAAATACTCAGCTGCTGCTCGACAATGAAAAACCCAACAGCCTGCCAAAATCTGTGGAAAAGAAAAGGAAGTGTTTCTTTTGTTTGCATGCACCAACAAAACATGACCTACTAAAGCTGCAGTCATTTGTGCTCTCTGACATATATAAAGTTAAGAGAATATCACCATTAGATGAGAAGGTTCTGGAAAGAAAATCTTTGTATGGTATATATGTTCATCTACATATGTCAGCTGTGGTCTCTGCCCAACTCTTCCACAGCAGTGAATCCATTGAAAGAGTGTTTAAAGCACCCATAAAAGACAATTTAAACCATCCCATTCTTTGCTTCCTCCCTGGCATCAGCAGGAAACTGTCACTGAGCCCCTGGCCCACTTACCCCTGTTGACAACTATGGATTTCCAGATCTTTATGAACCACAGTGAAAACCTCAGCTGTTGCCAGTTGATACTGCCTTAGAATATTTTCTAAACATATCAGTCCAGCACTGTTTCCCTTGAATATACCTTTCAAAATAAACAGAGGAATACTTCTTAGACATTCCAAAACAATGGACAAGTCCAATTCTATAATAAGTTCTTTGTAAAGTGGTGGGTTTATTATTTGATGTGAAGGGCTGGTGTGACTCCAATGGTACACACAGACTTTTCCTTCCCCACACTGCTTCTCTGGTATCTGCTTTAACTATCTCCTGCTCCCCAGTTGTGCTGGGCCATTGTTTCCCTACCTTTGAATTGCCCGACACACATCCCAGACCCCAGCTTTGTATGATCCAGGGATGTGAGCAGCTATATGGGAACTAAGCCAACATTAGCAGGAGGCACAAAACAAGCAATCTTTGCTTTGCTCAAACTTTTACAAGCTCAGTGAACTTATCAAAGGCCTGAGTTTGTCCCTTGATACCTTTCTTAAACAAACCCCAAGGTTCAGCCCCTTAGAAAATGTATTTTATGATGCATGTTGTTTATTATTGTTTGACCTGTTGCTTGAAGTGGCAGGGAAAAAAGAATCTCTGTGACTAAAAAAAAAGCTGTCAATATTGATTGTTTTACTTATAGGAATCTCCAGCTATAAACCCACCTAAGATCAAGACAAAAAAGAATGCATCTTATTATGTAATCCCTGGGTCCTACCTGCATGTAAATGAGACCTGTTTTAGTAAAAAACTGCCTCGATTACATTTAAATTAGCACAAATATTTCTATGATAAGCATCAAATCAGTACTAATAACCTGTGGTTTGGGTGCTGGAAGAGCTTGGCACAATCACAGTGGAAATTCTTTGTCACATACAGTCTGACAATTGCCCAAAATTAATATACAACTGAAGAAAAAACAAAAGCAAAACTGCTTTCAGTGACAGCATCTCCTTAGCTTAGATCTGCAACAGACCTGCTTTTTTTATCATCATTTGAGAAAGTGTTTTCTCAACATTCCCCCTTTTTTGCCTATCTCCATTGGCTAGTGTGTTTCAAAATGCTCTGTTCTTCTGTCATCCCATTATGACTTCTTTTCTTTTGTCTGTGTGTCTCAAATTAACTTGACATAGATGTTTTACACCTATTTTAGGCTAAATGTGAAGTATTCCCTCATGCCCATGAGGCATTCAGAAAGTTGCTAAGTTCTGCTCTCAAGGACACTCTAAATGAGGTTATTAAAATTCAACACTTTGCATATTCTGATGGAGAAAAATGCTTGTCCCTGACATCAAAGGACACAGGTCAATTGCAGAAAGCTTCTCAGTCTCCTTATCCATGGCCAGTGAACTCCTTGTGCCAGTGCTTGTGAAACCAAACCAAGATGATGTTAGCAGGAGGAAGAGAAGTGTAGGAGGCCAGGTCCTGGCCAAAAGTGAAAATCCACAACCATCTGTTGTTTTTGTTACATGGATTTTGCAACTGTCACCTCCACTGTGCACACCATTTCATCTTCCCAGCAATGTCCCCACAGCACCCACTGAGGGCAAATCACTAAAATTTTCAACACACGACAGGTAAGTTATTTTCCAAAATAATATTTGACAAAGTCAGCAGGGGAACTTGCCTGGAGGTTACTTTTGTGCTGATACCTGCAGACTCCTTTAAGGGTTTGCTACTGTTGGGAAACCTCAAACTTGAATAACTTCAGAAATACAGAGAAGAGAGAGGGAGCTACTGAATGTTGTATTTTAAAATCATGTTTTGAAAAATGGTAGTGGCAATTACTTAAACCTACAAAGCATCTTTCTTCAAAAGGGGTCAAAAGCTGCTTTTAAAATTAATTAAATAGAAATATCATTTAGAATTTAAATGGACCTTTCTTTTTTGAACCTCAGACCAGCAAGACTATCCCACATTTCACAGTTTGAAGGATTTATCAGCTCTCAAGCTAATCACTGTAACTCAATGTCACACCCAAGAAGTTGTTTTGGAAAAACCAAACCAGAAACCCCCCGTAACCGACCAAATAAACAAAAAAACCCCACCCAAACTGAAATTGTCCTTGGGAAAAATGACAGAAAAAGAGTTAAAGACGAGTAAACCAACTGGTTGTTTTTTCCCTAAGGAAAATCTGAAAGTCAAGGTCAGCTGTGTCTGAAAGGAGAGGAGCTGTCACGTGGCTCTCATAGCTGGCTCCAAGGCTCCTGCTGGAGCTGCACTGAAAGCTATGAAAACATTTTCCCTGGAATTAGATGGACTCTGATAAAAAGCTCTAATCACCTTTGGCTGTTGGTGCTGCACAAACTGAGAGCTGAAGTTCTGCAAAAGAGAAGAATGACCTGAGACAACCTGAGGTCAAATGTACTTGAATTTTCCTTGGATTCCTTAATGCCTGTGTGTGCCAGAGCAGAAAGATGGCTCTGAAAGGACAGGAAGACACATCTAGTTTATGTGTGTAAGAATACACACATACACAGACATTTATACACGTGTCCACACACTCCCAGCCACACAGGTGATCCTGCCAGGAAACCCAACCAATTCCATTGTAGCTCAGCTTCTGTCCTCCAGTAACACAAGTTTGGTGGTGGTCTCACAAGTCCCTTGTGTGCAGGAGTCCATCCCAAAACCATCACCCTTCACTTCATACAAATGACAGTCTCTGCTCAAGAGGCAGAAGGAGGAGTTGCCATGGAGACTGAACTATTGCTCTTCTCCAGAGGATGCTTTTTGCAAGCACAGGCTGAACAGCAGAGACTGTGCAATACCCATAACTTTGATCACATCACAGGGTCCTGCTTTTTGGGATGGCTTTTTAGGCAACTCTTAACAACCAACCACCCAGGAGATGGGGGTGGGAAAGGAGAGAAATCCAATCAACAAACACAACAAGCCAAGAAGAGCCCCAACACCACTAACCAGCATGAAAGTGGCTATTCTGCCAGCTTGAGAGAGGAGAAGAGTTTCATATTGATTTATCAGAGTTGTCACCTCTGCTTAGTGCTTTCCTAACGGGGTGAATGCTGGGTTTGACCTATTTGCTGGAATTAACCAGCACTGCAGGAGACCATATGGAATGCCAGATGGTTTGCTATCATTTAATGCCATTTATTCTAAGTATGAAGTCAGTGATAAACATAATTAACATTCTTTTAGCTCCTTACTGGATGCCTTTTATTAGTTTCTTTTCTGAAAGGTAAGTGAATACCTTGTTACTGAGGCACAGATGCCAACTCATTACTGCAAGAGGCTGCAGCCTCCGAAGCAAAGAGTGTCTGCACAGACTCTAACTTACTCACTGACCCCACTGTGATGATTAATAGGTTGCATGCTAAACTCTAATGAGGATGACAGATCTTAGATGTTTTCAGGTTCTCTTCATTAGTAGTATGATGAAGAGAGTGTTCATCCCAGCCACACGTATCACCCTCCATAGTAAACAATACACCTTGTACCCGGGGGCTGCGTGTGCAATTCCCTACAGCACATCAAATGGGAAGGAATCAAACCACCTTCAGACAGTAAAAACAATGGAGTGATTTCCTTCTGAAATGTTTTTCCTGATGGCTATTTCATATTCTGCCAGTGATTGTCTAAATGGGCTATTTTTTAGGAAGTGCTTCTGGAGAAGCTATGGCTTCAAAGGGTGTTTACATCAGGCAGGGTCCTCATTCTCAGCATTTCCAAACCACCAGTCTGTAACAAGATATCCAAACAACTCTGTCTACTCTTCCTCTGCTGATACTGCAGAGTGAATGGGGCAGTTGTTAGCAGAATGTATAGTAAATAAGAGCACAGCTCAATCTCCTGTGATTGGCATCTGTACTGTTAATAAAACTGGGGTGAACCATGAGATGACACAAACAACATCAATTAAAAGATGTCCAAAGATGAAAACACACCTGTGCTGTCAAGCAAACCTCTTAGAAAACTGAATAAAACATGGTGGGAGGGAGTCCAGATCAAAAGCCACAGCATCAGGAAAGCAGAAATAAACTCCAGTGTTTCAGAGCTGGTGCTCTTCCCTCATTCCAGGTGGGTCCAGCACTTCTCCAGGAGTATCCCCAGTTACATCTGCACTCCACAGTGCACGTGCTGACTGATGCATCCTTTAGAAGCCACTACATTAGAGGGGACCTGAATTGATGGGACATACCTGCTCTTTCACTCCTTACACTCTTGATTACATCACTTCAAGTTACCTCTTCACCTGGTGAATTCTGGTGAATCACTTGGTCACTGTTGCTGGGCCTATAAAATCTGTTAGGATTCTCTACAAGTATATGAATGATGTATGATTTGCTACTAGAATAGGAATAAAAATGGGATCCAAACACCTGAAGAGCAAGCTTTTGTTGATATTGACACCATTTGTCAAGATGTCTCTATAAGGTGTTGGTCCCTGCTAAGCTTTTGAAAAAAGATCCATTTTTTCAACCCATTAACTGAAAAAAAATATTTACCTGAGGTGCTTAAGCTAATGCTATGCTGGCTGCAGGCTCATTTGTACAGTCAGAGGGGAAAAACAGGTATTTAGAGAGAGCAACTTGGGCAGCCTCAACTCCTCTCTGTGTGCACCTACCTCTCTTCCCTGACTACCAAGGGAGCCAAGGTCAAATCTTCAGCAGGTTGAAATCAGAGATAAAAAACTACCACGTTGAAAACAAGACTTCAAGAAGTTGTGTGCTG
>JAOEGS010003737.1:5298-52673 GCA_025447755.1 Corythornis vintsioides
AATTGCATGCTTCTAGGTTTTTACATATTTTAAAATCATGAACGCAGGAGAAATTGTCTGTGTAAATTGATTTTTATAAACCACTATAGAATGCATTTTACTAAAGTAAAAACACCACATTTAAAAAAAACCCCTAAAATTATATTTATATCTTTAAGGAATACATTCCCAATTGCACGGTTCAGGTTCACAGTGCTCAAGAGACACTGAAATCATTGCTTAGAAACAGTATTTGCTGACTTCACCAGGGTAACAGTTTAATCCTTAAAGTAATCAACTTTCACCCTCTTCTTGGGTCTTTTAACTTTTAAGTTCTCACTAGTCTTTTTGAGAAAAAACAGCTCCAGGAGACAGCTATTATTCTCCTCCATGGGATAGTCCACTTCATTCAGATAAGTAATATCATCTTCTGTTTACACTCATCTGAAACAAGTGCACAGGGTCACCCTCTCCACTCTGATGTTTTAGCAGAGCCAAAGGAATGACTGCAGCAGGGCACAGCAGAACTCTGAAACCCGAATAACCTGGGAAGCAGACTTTGCATGCCTATTTATTTCTTACATTTGATCCTCTTGAAAAGAAAAATAAAAATCCCACTATCATGTCCTCAAAGCATTTCACATGCACTGGAACAGTGTAATAGAGAAGTCAGCTTTGGACAATCTTTCCTTTGGTGTGTTATTAAGTCAGGAGCCAGATTCTCAGCTGATGCAAACTCCATTGACCTCAGCTTGTCCTTTGACTTGGGAAAATGAAGTCATATTTAGTAAGTACATATTAACTTTTTCAGGAGGAAAACTTATTGAAGTAGTTTAGAAGAAAACAAAACAAAACAAACAAAAAGAAGGAAAAAAAAATTTAAAAAAAACCCAAACCCAATCAACAAATCCCACAGTGATGATAACCAAAATACAGAAATAAACCACAACATGGACACAAAACTTAAGTCCTCTGCAACTAAATCACTAGCCCTAAATTCTACTGGCTGAACAATAAGGAAGCCAAGAGAAGTTACACAAATCACCCTGACCAAGAGTCAGAAGCAGAGATTCTTTCTGCAGCCTGCATCTCAGAAAAAAACTCATCATTATGTCCTGCTGCTTTCCAAAGCCTATTCTTTGCAGAGTTTTTCACAGGACCAAAGAATTGTTTGAGCTCCACTAAGTCTCCAAGCTCCAAATATCAGTTTGATGCCACCATTTTGTAACAACTACATCCCTCTGCCTTCGTGGAAGAAATTTACATTTTGACTCCTTATGTCCCACTCTTTGACCAACTTGTCTGCTCTGTTCAGCCTCTGCTGAATGATGGGGTCATCTGAAATAAGCAGGGAGGTGGCTGCTGGTGCCAGCAGCCTGTAATGGAACCTCTGAAAGCAAGAAAGAGAATCACAGTTTGGTTACAAACCCCTTGGCACATGGCTAGCTCTGAAAGATATATTGAGGAGCACATACTTCAAAACAAAAGCCATCAGAAATTTAATCACTGGCCCTAAATCTGCTGGCTGCTTTGTAGCTGACCAAAAACTTTCCAAAGTATGTGTCCAGAGGATCTTCTTACAAGTCCCTTACCCTGGCTACAGCTAATGAAGCTGTTAAAAGATTTTAGCTGTATTCTATCAAAACATCAGACACCTCCCTTTTTCCTGGTGCTGTACAAAAAAAAATACTTGCAGAGAGTGGTTCTTTTTGATAACTACAAATCCCTGTTGGAAAACAGCACAGCATTTTGGGGGACTATTTTCACTACAGAGTAGCTACTCAGGTATGAGCAGAAGAGAATGGAACTTCTTCACCCAGGTGCCCTTTGCTCCATGGCCTAAATCTCTCCTCTTTTTGGCTGAGGAACAGGGAGAGCAGAAGCCATTTGTGTGTTTTCTGACTCATGTGTGGGCTATGTCTGACAGCTCCAGGGACCACTCTGCAGTTTCTAGGACCACACCCAGAAGGAAATAACTTTTTTTTGTTGTTCTACAACCATGCTTGAATTAAGATTATTTTTTATCACTGCTTCCCTGAACTGGTTTTAGGTTATTTGAATTCATTCAAATGCTGTCATCAGGTCCCCAGATGCCTGATTCCTCTATGGGGTATGACAGTGTTTTCCAAAACCTCTTTGATACTGACTGCAATTAGTCTTTAGCCACAGGAATGCTCTTCCTGGGGATCTTGGTGCTCCTCAGTCACTGTAGTATCATTTGGTAGCTGAGAAGTTTGCTGAAAGCACTGGATAGGATATATTACATCACTGATTAAGCATTCTTGTGCAGTCTCTATTTCTCTGAGATGCTGCTTAAATGCATTTCTAGGTAATCAAGTTTCAAACAGGGCTGCAGTGTCAAGAGCAGGATATCCACCCTGAACTTGCTCATCACAGTCCCAGGCCAGAACACTGACACAGTGCTGTTAGTCACAGCAATGCACTCTTTCCCTGCTCTCTTCAAGCATGCTCTGTGGTGATCAGCATCACCTCTGCCATCACTCCTCTGATTGCTGCATACCAAAACTGAGAACAGAGTAGTTCTCCTGGAAGTTAATTTCTGTTAAAAAATGGTGGCTATCGTTAAGATGTAAGTACAGAAAAAAAAAAAAAAAAAAAAAAAAAAAAAAAAAAAAAAAGAAAAAAAAAAAAGAGTAAGATTCTTCTCATGGGAACAGGTGTTGCCACTCTATTTTTACTTCTGTTGGTTAAATGACTACAGCTTAGCTGGAATCAGGGCAGTTTGACTACTTGCATCAGCTGAGAATCTTGTGAAGTTGCTCCAGCCTCTTTCTGGTTCTAAACTAAAGGATGAAATTAGGGAATTGTTCATTTATTTTTTTTTTTTTTTTTTTTAATATTGAGATTTGCTAGGGATGGGGGAGGGAGTCTTCCCTGGCAGGTGTCCTTCCACTTGCAGAGAGACCTGAAACAGAAGCAGCACAGACCTGCATGTAGGATTTGGTGTCCCCCAGTGCGTGGTGAGGAGTTATGCCACTCTTCTAAGCATGTCTTAAAAACATGTCAAACTTTCTTGGCAGAGGAGCCAAACTTGCTTCTTTGCACAATCACAAGATTGTGAATTAAAACATAATCCCTAACTGTGATAATTCACTAATACACATCCAGCAGCTGCCTCACCAAACCTCATAAACCACAAACACCCCTCGAAGTGATTCTGTAAATGCTCTGCTCTGCGCCAAGTGCTCAGGGGTTTTCTCTCCTCCTCAGTGCTTTCCATCACACCATCGTGCCCCTCTCAGATCATATCCACCCTCTTGCTCATATCCTGATGGTGAGGCACTCTGCCTTCTGCAAAACTTGTTTTAGAAATCCTGTCACATCCTGCCCACTCTATTTTTTATCCCACAGAGGAAGACTTGACACTCCAGTTTCTATTAAAGCAGCAGGGAAGACCATTTGTTTCTTACCACTATATTTATTATGTTCAGTCTGCTGAGGGAGGTAGGAGGAGTGAGCAAAAACAATACTTGCTCCTGTTCCCAAGCAGTGTCAACTGGCAGCTGCTAAGCCATCCTCTCCACTGGAAAGAGATCCTGCCACTTTTCTGCTGTCTTAGAAACCCTGATGAGGACTTAAGAGGTGAACATGTGTTCCTACCCTGGAGTCAGACACAGTTTTGCCTGGTGGCAGCATTAATATGAATCTCAAAGAAACTTTGCTGAAACTAAAACGAGGGCTGTGCTCAGATGTCTCTCCAGAGGTTGAGCCACTCACCTCCTAACACAAAGCAGGCTCAGCCACGTGGGGTTGTCACTGGAGAAACAGCTTCTCAGGCAGTGCAAATTTGACAGATCTCTGCTGACTGGACTGTGGCAGGTCTGACAATTTACACCAGATGAGGGCCTGCCCTAGAGCTTCTGAGGACACAGCCCAAGATTTTATCCTGGAAAACCTTGGCTGCTATCAAAGCTCTCCCCTTGCTGGCTGATAGTGAGGTAACTGCCTTCTTATGCTCCCAGCTGGAAGTGGCTTAGTAAATCTGTGAGCTCAAAGACAGTGAAGCCCCACAAGAACATGGGAAAGGCTGGAGAAGATCACTGCTCCCAGGAACAGCAGGAAGGATCAGTGAACACTGCAGCAGCAACCAGCTGGAGAGCTGTGCTTCTGGGAGACAAGAACACCACCAGTTGGCTCACACTGGGCACATGCTGGTTTGGAGTCTGCTGCAAGGCATGGTGCCATTGCCCTGGCTTTCCAGCCCTCCTGCAGAACAGCAAAGAGCCTTTTTGACTCAGGTGACCAGACTCAGGTGCTGGGCTGTGCTGGTTCAGAGGACAAACTGGCAATGTGACCCAAGTATATATTTGGTGACTCCCTTCTGCCATTGAAAATGAACAATGTTCTGTTTCTCTGTACTCCACAGAAACTAAGAAGAGAAAATAAGCTTATTACCTAGATACCTATATCTGATAACAGATGCAGTGACAAAAGAAGTTATTTCTCCTGACTTTGTTCCAATGAAGTGCTCACTGTCACCTTCCTTGCCTTCACCTGCCTTTCTGCACCTTGCAGACATGGATATATCCCCTTAATTAGGTGCAGTTTACAGCCCAGTGCAGGGTTGTGGTGTTTCTTAGCTTCTGATTAGCCTGGCCTTTGGGCCCAGTGCTTCAGTGACAGCTTTGTATTGCTTTTGGCTACAACTGGATTAATCTAGAAGATGCTGCTTTTGCCTTTTTCTCTTCACAGTACCTTAGTGCAAATTAAATATAGCTGTCAAGAAAGAAAAAGAATAGGTGAGGAGAAGGAAATGTACCAAATCTTCACTGACAACAGATGGGAGATTAATTTGAATGTTGAAACTCATTTGATAGCATCTCCACAACAGAAATAGAAAACTTGAATTTTTCAGTTTTAATCAATATCCTTCCTACATACTGAAAGATTTCTTCTATCTTAATTTTGTAATCCATCAGTAATTCTTCAATAACTTCTGTTATAAAAAAAGAGGATTTATTATCTTGCATAATGATGAACACCCTGAACTTTATTTGTGTAAAAAATTCGTGCACTACAATTTTTTTCTATTGTAATAAAAAGGATCAAAGTGACTCCATGGCAGTTTGTCTGATCTTTTTTAATTCTATATTTTCCTTCTGAGTTCTATATTTAAGTAAGAACTAATGTAGAGCCTAGGAAGACGTTTATTCAAGTTCAGCAAAAGCTCTCTGATTAGTCATGATGGGCTCACATAATCTTACTGTCTGAATAATTTAAAGGGACTCCATGGCCTGAGTTGATGCAGTACCAGCCTTGAGATAGACAAGACATCTGTACCATAAACAGCTGGTGCTCCAGAAAGAAAATTCCAGAGCACACCATGGATTAAATAATTAAATAGTCTATTAGAAAAATGTCATTCATTAATTTTAAAACTAATTTATTATTTTTTTAATGTTCTGAAAATTACACATGCATGTTGTGCTATGCAGTTTGCAAATAGAAAAGTAGGCTCAGTTCTTCCAAGGCTGTGGCTAAAACATATTCAAAATATATTAATTACTGTTATACCTAGTTGCCTGATAACTTTTCTCTCACTTAGGCTCCTAACTGCAGCAGCAACCAGTGGGGAGTGGCAGCTCTCCAAGCACTGACTAGAGGAGGCTTAAGTACACAGCAGCAATGTTAGGTTTCTCTTGCTCAAGAACTAGAAGACTTCATAAAGTCATTTACCTGTCAAAATTGGTTGCATCTTTCACTCCAATAAATAAATAAAGAAAACATGACCAAAAATCAAAGAGAAAGTAGTGGTGAGCAATATCTTTTCTAAGGTTACCCCTTCAGCTCAGCTTTGTACTGAACTAAAAAATAAAAAATAATAAAAAAAGAAGTCAAAATCAATCCAAATTTAAAAACAAAAGAGCTTGGGGAAGACAAGAAGACTTATCAACTAAGTTAATATTGGATGTTCAGAGTAATATAGAAGCCTACTTGATGATTTTTATGTCCTCTAGGCATTAAGACCTTTTCTGTCCCATTTAGAAGCACACCTGATGTTTCTTGCAGAAGCCACTTACAAATCTGCCAGACATCAGCCCATTAGGCTGAAATTCTCTATGCCAGGACTGTGCCTCAGGCTGAATTTATTTTTAATGTTTCAGCTGAAATGGGCTGGTGGGTTGCTTGAACAAGCTTATTGAAAATAGAACTTATTCAGAAGGCAGTGTAATGACCTAGGTGTCTTACAGTTTGCAGTGGCTGATGAATGGTGAGCAGGAGCTGATGGAAGGGCTTTGACTGAAGTTCAGCAGTACTCCAGCTTCCCCAGGATGGTGCAGTGCCCCACTAGTCCTCCTAAAAGGGGAAAATTGAATTTACCATCAAGTTAATACATCATAAAATATACCATCCATATATTGATTTATTTATACCAAATCAAATTGGAATTCCACATGGAAACAAAGTCAACTGTAATGGCCATCCTAGAGCAAGGTCTGTTCATAGGCTTTATATAAAAAGCAAAATGTATCTCAGGTTTCTGCATTGGGAAAGCAATACATCATGAAAAATGTGCAATTATAGTAGCTGTGGAGGTAGAAGGATTGGAGCAAGTGATATAATTTTGTTAACTTCAATCTCAACAGATGGAGAACTGGACAAAATCTGACAAGGTAACAAATATTATGCTATATTTCTAACCCTTTTTATATTTTCTTATTAATATAAGAAATATACCTTTACTGTGTAGATGTATTTAAGCCTATTTTACAAGCTCAAGTATTTGTAATTTGGTGTTTATATAAAATCTAAAATTTACAGAATGTAAAAGATTCTAGAAGAATTCATTAAATTCTATTCTAATCATTCCATTAGAATTCATTAACTGACTCAAGATGTAACTTTTATGATCATTCATATAAGTAAACCAGTAAAAGTTCTGTTGGTTCAAGGTAAGAGTAGGAAATGGATCTTGAAGCTGATACCAGACCATGTTACAGAATGTCAAAAGAAAATAACATCAAGTGAAAGAAACCTTCAAAATCCATGGTGGACTCATACACCAAAAAATATTTTCTGTAGTAGATATGCCAGAAAATAAATTTGTTCCTTATTACTAAGCTGTAGTACAATTACAGATGTCTATGATGTTAATTTAAACCACTGTTTTCTCATAACAAGTCATAGTAAGCTTCTTAATTAATTTGCTCTATGTCTAGCTACACTAGTCAAATGTGATAAATAATGTAAACAATGAGTAGAAAGAGATGCTCACCATTTAAGAAACCATAACTATAACACAGCAATTTTTGTTTCTAACTCAGAAATGTTTGATATTTAACACAAGAAGCATTAAATAAAAAACTTTTGTTTTGAAATTTTCAAATACTTAAGCAGTATTGCCCTAGTCATGGTCTATTTAAAGCAATATCACAATGTGATTATTGTGGTATGGCCAAAATTTACAAAGTGAAATCATGACATTTCTCCATACTTCTCTGTAAATCAATTTGGGATCTTGTATTTACCCAGTATAACCTTTCAACCCATTAGTTCAGCTGCAAGAGTCACAGAAGAGCTAACTGAATTCCAACACAGTCTCTAACAGGTGTGTTTTATAACATGTCAGATCCCACAGTTAAATGATTAAAGGACAGCTCTCTACTGGGCTTCCAAGTAATAAACACCTATTTTTGATAAAGAAAGCACAGAGAGGCCACACCAACTGAAATAACCTACAAACCAGCTCTTCTCCTGCTTATAGATCTCAGTGGAAAACACACAAACCAGCCTGTTCATCTCTTCCTACTGGTAGAATTTTAGTAAAAAGGAGACCAAAAAGTCTCATTTCTGAGATGTTACACCCAAAACATGAAAGAATGCTAATCAGATTAGTCTATTGGCAAGACAAAAGCAGTTTGCACAAAGCCTTACCTTTGAAACATTACCTCTCATATGGCTAAACTGCTGTGATCAGTTGTGGGCAAAGCTATGATTAAGATGTATTTGACCCTCTTATTTCCATGTTTGTGGAGTGCACTTTCATAAAAGTAAACCAGATGTAAGCACAAGTTCTTTCACCATGATCTCATCAGATCTTATGACCACAGAAGGATTGTTCAACACCACCTAGAAAAATTAAACCATCAGAACCCATTACTGTACCCAGTGTGAAATTATGACAATTCTTCTGCATTAAGAAAAATTAGTCGAAAAATTCAGTCCTGTACAATGTAAACAACTGTATTTTTTTCATGTTTTCTCGTTAGCCTCTTTGCCTGAAACCTTGCTCATTTTATGACTCTGATCTGGCCTTCCTTTACTAGCAATGCTGACTCAGGTCAGGAAGGGATCTATAATTTTCCTCATAAACATACATTTTGTTTACCTAACTTTTTCTTTACTTACTTTTTCTCTCTCTAATTTTGTTGTTACCCTGAGGATGAGTAATACATCAGTACCCTTATTTGCTCCACTTTTTTTTCCCAGGTATATTGTCCCCAAATTCATGCTTACATGAACTCTTTCTCTCATGTGAAGTAACTATATGTCTATATTGTCCTATCAAAGGAAAAAAAAATAGACAAAGGAGAATTGCTTTAGAGCTTTGTCTAATTTAGGGCTCTAGTTTAATCATGCCTGTTTAAGATGCCACTTTTCCCCACTGTCCCACTCAGTAGCAAACATATCTAAAAGCACACACTTACAACTGCCTCAGCTGCTCCTACTTCCCTAATCTCAACTGCCAGTGAAGGTGGAGTTATTCTAATAGACTAAACTGAACTGGAGCAGTAGAGATCCAGCTGTTGTCCACCCAGGAGCTGCCCCATACCATCACAGAGGTGTGAAAGAGGTAATAACTTAAATAGTACAGTAGCATTCACCAGCATTCCCATGGCTGGTAAATTCTGTGAAGCTGGGAGAAGTGATTGTTCTCTGTTGGGTTCAGCATCACCTGAAAAAAATCCTGTGTAATAGTAGTCAAGAAGTACTGAAAGAGAAGGTCTCTTAAAGAAAAGCACTTCTCCAAAGTATACAGTGTTGAAACAAAGTTAATAAACAGAAAATAAACAGTACACAGGGAAAATCTGTTTTCAGGATAGACTGAGCACCCAGATCTAACTGACATCTCACAGGGATGCAAAAAGTCCCAGGTATTTTCTTTCAATGCACCTGCTGGTTGCATGCTTCACATCCCTTACATCCCTTCACATCCATGTTGACTACCTTGTTAGAAATGTGAAACGGAAAATGCAACTGTGAATTCATTCATGGAATGGCCTAGGTCGGAAGGGACCTTAGAGATCATCTAATCCAACCTCCCTGTGTGTGAATCACGACCTGACAGTCTTTCTGATTTGCAATAAAAATCACACTTTTTAGAGGAAAAAAACCCAACCAACCATCATCTCTGCATTGACAGTGGAGTATACAATGAGTTTCTTTGAAGAAATAAAATATTTTTTCCTCATAATTTTGGGGGTTTTGATGCTGTGGTTAGGATATCAAATAATGGAGATTATGTTACCTGCTGCCAGAAATATAAGAACCCCAGAATTCACTTTTTTATACTGGAAAAAATCAGATTTTTGAATAGGAAAATGCAAAGGTTTATTTTTCTTTGTCAAGCAGGGCAGTCCTTTTTTTTTTTTCTCTCTCCCTACCCTCCTTGTGGTTTTTCCAGTCACTTTGCTGTTATCCTTCACACAAAACAGCATCAAATCAAAGAAAGGAAACAGCAAAAGATAAATTGCTGAAAATAAAGCCTAGTACTGGAAAATATGCTTTCAAAGTTTCTACAAGACTGTAAAGTCTATTTTTCCCCAGTGAGACTGTGGTATGGTATGGACAAACCTGTCTAGAGATTAATCTTTTTCAAAGCTATTGCATACAAAGATATTTTTACGTAAAGGTCATTCATGCTTAAAAAGGTAATCCTTTTAGTATCACTACGTAGCTGAAAGTGGTATTTTCTTAAGATTTAATTGCAATTTATGTTTATAGATATATATACACAAATTTTACTTCAAACATCTTTCTCATTAGCAAAAAAAAACCAACTAATTTTGCTTATTTCCTTAAAAAGAAAATTGTTTGTTCTGCAGAAATACCAATAGCCCATGAACTTCTTTCTTCTTAGTCTTTTGTATGATACAGTAGCTTTGAATTACATTCTGATGTTAATTTATTTCTTTATGATACTGAAATTGCACTGCCATCACAGCACTCTTTGTATACACCCTGTCATTACTAATAAGGTATCTCTGGAACTATTATTGTATGGTAGCAGAATTACACTGTCATTTAAGGGGGACAGAAACACAATTTGTGTCATGAGCACAGTTTGTGGATATGAAGGAATTCTAATCTCAGCCTGATGCTTTCAGCAGACAAAACTGAATCTACAAAAGGGTTTTCAAATGTCCATAGTTTATTTTTTCTCTTTGAGTTGGAATGTGTTGTGTTTTGGGGTTTTATTGTTCATTTGTTTTTGTTGGTTGGTTGTTTATTTTGTTTGTTTAGTGTGTGTGTGGTTTTGTTTGGTTGGTTGACTTGGGTTTTTTTGTTTTTATTAAAAAAAAAGGATTAAAAGACTGAAAATAGACTTCTTTCTTATGTCAATTAACATATTTATTTTTAACTTTATATTTCGTTCAAATTGAAGAAAAAGTGATTGCTTCTTTCAGAGGTTTTCTCCCTACATTTCACCTGACACAGTGCTAATTGCACTATTCCAGGCACTGTGTTTGCAAGGCTGGATCTTGGTGGCCTTGCTGCATCTGTCTTTGCATCTTTCCAGTCACTGGTCAGAGGCCTGAGCCAAAGCATTTCAGCCTCTTTCAAACCCAGTCCTGGCAGAGTTTAACCAAACCCTGTGTCACTGAGATTGGTTACTCCCAGGAGCTGATCCTGCTCAATTTCTACCTTCCACTGACATTTTGACATAAACAGGCAGGCAGCCCTTCTCTGGTGTGGAGATAGGAGGGCTGAAAAAGTGTGAATTCAAACGGCTGTTGATAAATTGCTCTATGAGGCCTTCACTATTAATTTCTGTCAGTAGACAGTAAAATGGCAATGGCTGCTCAACATTCTTCCAAAAATAACACTTCCTGCTACAGGGCAGACCACACTTCACTGACAGATTGGAATCCATCTTGCTTAATTGGCTATTGAGTGCTATCTAAAATTATACATCTGGTGTTGAACAAGGGTATTGTTCTCACTCCACGTTATGAAGCTAAGCCCCACATAAATGACAAAGAAAGGATCATGTCCACGTATCTGATCTCTAGAGCAGATGGGCTTTTATAGCCTGCCTCTGGAAGGATTTGTCTTTTGTGAAAGAATTTCCATACATTTCCTTCTCTGAGCCCTTCCCATAGGTTTCGGCTCTCAGAGTGGGTGACATGACCTAAAAGTCTGATTTTGTACATGAGATTGACTTGGAAGCTGACAAATGGAGGAGTAGAACCTGAAAACAGAAAATAGCTTGGTTTTGAAAACGATGGACAAAGAAGAACCATTCACACAGATGGTGAATGAAGCCATATCTGTAATCCTTCCCACACAGACTTTAAACAGAAAACAAGATAATGCTGATTGTACTCTCTTCCTGGCCAGGTTTTATGTAGAGAGAGGAGCCACCTTGCAAGCTGAACAGCAGACATGACTGGCAGTGGTTTTAGGATGCATTTTTAACCTTGCACACTTGCACTGAAATGTGCAAGATTAATGCTGCAAAGTCACACGAACTAATGTACTGAACTATTAAAGTCATGCTTACCAGCAAAGTACTTATTAACTAGACAGGATTACAGAACTTGAAGTACAAGTGAACAAAAGCTCACTTGATAAATCCAAAGAAGATGATTATGCAAAATGGTTATATTTATGTGCAGAATGGCACTTACCTTGGGATCATAAAGAAATCCACTGTGTCCCAATTAACCTACCTGTACAGTAATAACTACAAGGTAGTGTAAAATTACTGTGTTTGTAAAATAAGCCTTCAGATTACATGTGCTAAACATGAGTAAATATCAAATGTAGCTTTTACATGCAACTCTCATTCATGGTGGTTGCTTAAAGTCTACCAATAAAGGCTGAGATATTTGTGAAGACCCTGGAGCCAGAAACAGCCCCACAACACAAGTCCTGTATTCTGACCTGGGAAATCCATCTTGCTGATGACTCACATGTTAAAAAAAACATCTCAGTAGGTTTCATCCCTCAATTAACTTGGGAGAAGTAGTGCTGTTTTACTTGCTTGGGACTATACTGCAGTGTGTCTATAGATTTACCTACTTGTGTGACACTACCTTGAGAAGTCTGCTTGCATGCTGCAGTAGGTGGTGTAGGCATGCTCTTCATACTTTTCTTCTAGGGCTAGGTTAGAATTCTGCATCATTTTCAAGCAAGAGGCTATGAATTAGATCATAATTTTGGATATATGCCCATCCAGACCATGAAAATGGGTGTTTTATGGAGAATTTGTTCTCTCTAAAATTCCAGCAGTTAGTAGCAGGTTACTAATTATAAAGAAGCAAGTGACCTTCCTTCTTAGCATAAAAGTTTAAGATTGCTTTGAGGGAGTGTAATAGGAAAAAAACACTGGTGCCAGATATGAGAAAAGTACAAAGTCAAACAGGTCTATTCTCCACTCTTTCTGTGCAGAGGTTGGCTTACTCTTGCAGAAGGCTAATGACAGGTGATGCAAGTGAAGAAATGTTTGTTAGATTGAAGCATGAGGTTAATGGTTGCAAAATGGACCAACACTCACATTATTTCTCTTTAATATCCATATTTTTTTAACAGACTTTCCAGTAAAGGCTCTTTCATACTGATTCCTGCAGCAGTGCCATTTGGCAATTGCTGTTAAAAATATTGTGACACCATGTGAAAATCTTCCAATAACATTCTTGGGAGACATAACTTTGTTTTTTTTCCAGGTACCTCTCCCAACTTGTTTCTGGGTTAGAGATATTTACATGGAAACAAGACTTACTCTTTAGGGCAATATTTTGTCCCACACTGAATTCCCTAAATTGAAAATGCAGAGGCCACTGTCACACATGCAAATGAGATGAATTCATAGCAAATAGCTGTGGTAATTACCAGCATGTACAATTACATAATTTGCACCTACAGTCATGGTGATTATACAGCTCAGCCAGGCACATAATTGTTCACATACAGTGAATATATAATTATCTACTTGAGTGATAAAGGATTCTCAATTTGGAGTTAATCTTTTTCTGTTGCTTACTGTGCACATAAATTAATACATATTCCTGGTGAGAAAATAACATGTTGACTGCTTATATCCTTACAGTTATCTCCTTTAAAAATTATGGTGTGGCTGAGAAATCATATAATATGAAACAAACATAATATCCTAGAACAATTAAGTTTGGTGATTTCAGATGAAAACCAATCAGTGGTAGCTTAGAAAATCAGCAATAATTCCCTTAACTTCATATATAAACTTCTAAAATTTAAAAAATTATATATTATGAAGAAAGATAGGGACAATATACTAATGGGTTTCTTGTGTTTTAAATCATACAATGCAATAAAATAGAACTTTAAGAATCTTAGAGAGAATATATTATTTACATGAAATAGAAATGCTTTCACAGTAGCAGTTATTTAAAAAAAAAATGTGCCAGCAAGGAAATGTGCCTTTTAAAAGGTACATGAGAGTTCTGTGGAAGTTTCCAGTGATCAAAAGGTCAGCCCTGCATTTTACATAATAGCAAAAGTTTTGCTGGGCTAATGAGAAAGAATCTTATGTCCAGAAGGCACAGCAAGGATGCAATGTTTGATTTTACTCAAAACCTCCCTTTTGTTCCTGGAAAATGGGGAACATGGAGCAAGCTTTCACTGCTAAGCTACTGTTCCCAGTTGCATTCCTTAAATGTACTAACAAGTGAGGACAATAAAGACACTTTTGTCACAAATGGACTAGACAGAGTGCAATGTGAATCTCACGTAAGGAAATGGAAGAAACTTGGTTTGAAGCTGGAAAGATATTCAGTCTTGCTGTTTATTCCTACTTCTGAAAGATAAAGGAGACAGATAGCATTATATTTCCCATGCTGTCTGTAGATAAAAGTTTGATGTTGCCCTTGGATCTAAGAATTAGAGAGTTGATATACTTATAGATATTGAAATATCCAGTCTGAATTTGTACCTCTGATATTATTAATATATGCAGGTGAGCAGATGATATTTTCTACAAACTTCTGCAAACATTAAATTAAAAGTGTCCATTGTCACCATGATCATGGCAAGCTTATTTCCCTAGAATAGAAATATCAAAAGAAACTACAGCTAAAACCACTAAATGAGCAATTGAAAGGTGTTGATTGGTGATCATTGACAGGCATTCACATCATCTGTCCAGATGCTTAATGCTGACTTTGAGCTCCTAGTTTAATAGTGATCACCTTTGAGGTTCAGGAAGGACCTGGAGAATGACATCATATTCTGCTTATCATGCAGGCTTTCTGTCGGGGCCTCTCAGCCCTCATGATGGATGCAAGACCATTCCTCAGTTTTGGTGAGTCCTGTTCTTTGTTCTGCTGTAGTCTGAATGAAATACAATGAGATAAACAGAATTACTACTCTAGAAAGCATTCTTTGTATTAAAAAGAAAAAAAATACATGGAGAGACAAGAAGACTATGAATTCTCAGTTCAAGTTTTTAATTGCTATCTTAGTTCCTTCTGGTAAGCAAGACTACTTCATTTTTTCTCCTCTAGTACACACTTATTCATGGTGAAAACTGCCTGAGAATGCACTGGGTCAGTTCTCATTTCTGATACCACTCAGACCAAAGTAAATTGTCACAGCACATAAACAGTTATTGTTTAACAACTATTTCAGGGTTTAATCTCTCCATATCAGAAAAAAAAAAAAAAAGATGGACATTAGAAATCATTATTTCTAACATCCTTTTGCATGACCCACAAGCAAAATATCTGATGACTTCTGGTGTGAATTGTAATAGCAAAGAGTCTGGTGGGAATAGGTTCATTTCATCAATCTTATACATTACTGTCTAGGATCTTTCCTACCCCCAATATGGAAAACAACCCAGGAGTCATTTCAGTTCTTAGAAGTAATCTGGATTAGACTCAAATAAGCAAACCAAAGTGTTGGGTATTATATGTAAAATAGCTATCAGGTCTGCCACCACTATTAGAGCTGCAAGTTTAGTTTCTGCAATGAGATGTTGCAGTAAGAAACCCATAATGGGCATATTGGCATGTCTCTGCTACTACTCTAATTAGGCCAATCAAAATAAATACTTGCCAAGTGTTTCTCTGTTTAAAAAATATAATTACATTGGACCTTCTACTGGCTTTTAGGCTTTTCATCATGATCAAAGAAGGCTAGACTGGAAACAGACTGCTTAGGCTAACAGTGATGATGCTTTCAAGGATGAGGAGGACGAGGAGGAAGGGAGCCAATTGTGCACCTACAAAAACAACTGAATGACAAATGCTCCTTGAACCATTTCATACGTTGCAATCTTAATGAAAATGAAAGTTAACTCTTTCTGTTTTTAAAGAATATTTGAATGTATTATTCTACATTATTTTATAAAATTACATATACATATATACACACCCCTTAAATAGAAATATAAACTAGAGAACATGTTAAATTATAATTTAGTATCTTGCATTCTGTTTCACGTTCACAAGTGAAAACAGTTTAAGTCTTCATAGAAAATAACTATGCTTTACCTAGTTCAATTCTATAGAATTTTATAATTGTTTTATGTGATTATTTAGCACATACTTACAAATTCTATCTTTGCAGTTTTTAAAGTGAATGCTGAGAAGGAAATCCAAACCTGATTCAAGTTTACAGGACTCTGACAGGTACAGGTACAATTTTGCCTCTTATGACTAATTTTTCAACTGTAGAAATTAAAGTAATAACTTAGCTCAGTGTGAAATGCAGGTTTTTGTGACTATTTTTGAAAATTGTAAAAAAAACCCCAAAAAACCAATCTTGCATCAAGGGTTTTTGAGCGTTGCATTACTGTGCATAAGCATCTATGCCTTATTTTCAACTTTATTTTATTGTTGTATCTAAACTGATATCTTTAGTATTTTTAAATTTGTAAAAATTCACCTCTGTGTTTTTCAATACCAGATTCTTTTATCTGTTCTTCTCTTGCTTCCTTTGATTAGCTTTTTCCAATATTCCTAAATCCTTCCAGCCAACTCCCCAGACATACTGGCCAGTATGCAAGGTTTAAATGGCAATGGATCTGCAGGAACTGGTTGAAATGCCATAGTGTCAGTGAGAACCACAGAAGGATGCAGGGTGAAGGAGCCCTAAGTGAAGCACTACCCTTCTTAAAACAAAAAGAAAGATTAAACACAATTTTAATCTAAATACAGCAGCATGAAAATGGTCTCACTTACTACTTTTGACATTTCTCCAGAGCACTCTACAAATCTCTAGACTTCACAAATGTCAGGTATAAGTCTTAAAGTTTATTGCTCCTTGGCTTCTCTGCTAGGATTGATACCAACCACTTTATATTTGTAGTAATGTGCCCCTCTACTTACAAAAATGTGTACTGATAACATCTGTTTGCATTGTACAGATGTGCTAAAAGATATATTCCTGCATTTGGATCACCAAAACACAAAATCTAAATGTATTATCCAGTGTTAAGAAATTGTATCCCCAAGTTATCAGCATGACAAAAGGATTACCATTCAGTCACATCTGATTTTCTTTTTGGAAGTTGTATATCTCTAATCCTATGAGAAGCCTATAACTGGAGATGACCCATGCAGTCAGGAGTGCATGTGTAGCACCTTGGAAGCAGGAGGAAAACATTCAGATTGTAATTAAGACTTTCCATTGTACTCTGAAAGATATTAGCATGGTTGTGTGTAGGTGTATTTATTATGTGTTGCAAGCAGACTGAAATTTCTTGATGTGTTCCCCACCATAATCAGTATAAACTAGCATTTTGCACTAGGTGTTAAAAATAAATTTAAAAAAAAATAAATAAAATCACATACTTTTGTTTTCCTCTAATTTAAGCTCAGTGAGGACAGCAGAAGTAAGGAAGTTGCAGGCAGCATATTTACTTTATTTTAATTCCTTTGTTTATAATGCTTTTATATTTATTATTTGAGGCAGGTCTAAAATTCATTGATAACTGAAAACTTAATAAAAACAAATGAAAGTCCCCTAGCCTAAGTAACTTATAAATTAAGGTCCTAGAGTTTTTCAGAAATACATGTAGCTTTTAGGTTAATAGTCTTGACAATACTTCTGCTTATTTGGATGCACAGCACATGATGAATTTTGTATGCATGGAAAGAAGATGCTTTAAACATATTCACCTATTCCCAGACACATTAGTGTTTAATGCCTGCTCTCTGAGCAACTCCACTCCAGATTTTTGTTATATTCTCTCCTACTTGCCATACTGTACACATTTTTTGCAGTGAAATGTGTCTTCACATATTTTTATTAATATGGGAGGTGGATCTTCTGTAACAGTGGAGAGATTTGTATTATAGCCATGTCCTTTTTCTGTTTTGCAGTATAAGAAACCAAACAAATGCAAAGTCAAACAAAAACTCCTTCAGCTCTCCCACAGATCTTTGCCTAATGTATCTCAGGGGAAAGGGTTGAGTTTTCCAGTCCCTCACCCCCTCTTCCTGTACTGTCTGCTTTTAACTTAACTTTCTTCTTTAGCTGGAAAATATGAGCTTCTTCTTCAACTATTCACACTTTCAGAAGTTAATAGAGATTATCTTACTTCCTCAGTGCAAATGTACAGGGCTTGACAATCTGTACTGTTAGTTGAATATTCACCCCCCTCACTTTATCCTGAGCTTGGACAATGGAAGTCCTATTGTGTTATCTCTGCAGTGACTCTGCAGGTATTTCCAGGACACAGAGGTAACTTTCTACTGAGTCAAGAGGCAAGACTGTAAAAAAAACCCATCTTTTGAATGTCTCCTGTGTATATGTGAGTGGAAAGGAACAAAGTGTGTAGTTGCCTGCCATGTAGGACCTTCAATTCAGTATGGCATGAAGCTCTCCATTCCAGTGTCCCCCTATCCTAAGGAGAGGACCATGTGTGATGACAAAATAATTCCAGCTTTTAAGTTAAAAAAAAAAAAGAAAAAAGAAAAGAAAAAAAGAAAAGAAAAAAGTTTAAAACATCAGAATTTGACACAATTAATGAAAACATGAACATGAAAATTGTCAGAAGCCAAAAAGCAGCTCATCTCTACACCTCACCCTCTCACCTCATGACCCCACTAAAAAAAAAAAGAAACCCCTAACACTACTTTTCTAACCAAGCTTTGAAGTCAACCTCAGGATTTTTGAAAGATTTGGTATAGCAGGAGTAATTATCCAGAAGAATACTGGGTTTGGAGATTTCTCACCCTTAATGACATTTTTTTGTGCAAAAGGTGTTTCTTTTTAATACTTTTCTGAGGCATCTGGCTGAGACTGGCCATGAAAAGATTGAACATGATCATTTTGTGACTGTTACTAGCATATCCATGCTCTTCCTCTTGTAAGACTGTTGTAAACAGGTGTCAGTAGAAGCCACACCAGGCATTTTTTTTTCCTTTTTATGTCTACATAATTACAAAATTAAAAATAAAATAAAAATAAATAAAAATTGGGGATCAGAACAGTAAGAATTTAAACATCACTTTGCTTTGCTCTTGCAATCTGTCTGTGTCAAACTCTCCACCTTCTTCCCCCTCTCCCTCTGTTTGACTTTCTCCCCTCTGAATCAGTCTGGATGTGGATGTGAGTCTTCACTTAGCTCATTGCAGAACAGAGGCCCAAATGCCTGAGAGAGAAAATGAAAAACCTTGGCAGATTGCTAACATATCAAGTGTTAATGAATACAGTTCTTTAATTAGAAATGTCTGCAAGAAGTGAGTAATAGGATCCTTTGAAAATGTGACAGTTTTTAATTTCTTTTGTTAGTAGAGTTTATACTTTTCTGAATTAAAGCTTTTATCAAACTGGCATCAGACTTTAGGAATGACAATAATACTTGAAATACAAATAGAGTTTCTTTTGAAATCACTAGCTAAGCTAATATTTTATTGAAATTCGGAGTTTCTGGACTTTATTAGGTTAATAGATATAATTTAAGAACTTTTTTTTTTTCTCCTTGTTTTCTTTCACTGTTAAAAAAAATCATAATGAATGTAAGATTGGCTGGAATTTGCTAGCTAATTTTCAGAAATATCCTGACTTTTTTCTTTTAATTTCAAATGTAATACCTCCCCAGATGGTAGACTTTGTAATTCATGGCACCAGTTCAAAAAGGTATATGAACTGCCTCTAAACTGCTCAGCATCAAACATTTACTGGACTTAATAATGAATTATCTTAATATTAATTAAGTCCCTTCCTCAATGTGAAGTTTCAAGAGTTGTAGATAGTTTCACTTCTGTGCTCACTTCCATTTTATACCAAACCCTCCAAGATGCAGAGCAGCACATAAACACTGTATGTCCCTTGAAGTCCTCTAAAGGACCCTGAAAGGCATGATTTCTTTCATTATTGGGCAAACAGTGATGGACAAACAGGTAAAAAGGCAAGGAGAAAAATACCATTTACTCACTGTAGCAGCAGGAAATCAAGCAAAGAAAATAAACAGGGTTTGAATTCTGGGCCTTTAACCTGCTAGTCAGACAGTTTTCTACAGTTTCATTCTGTGCACATTTGTGTGCTGGTAAATGATGAAGGGGAGGTAGAGGAACTAAAGGCTTGTGGGATCCCTGGGACTCCCACAGCTACAAGTACAGCTGTACAAACACATGCAAGCTTTGTTAAGGTAGAGTAGGCAATAGGCTGAAACTGCTGCACCAATCTGACCTATAAATCCCTTGCAAAAGCTCTGCCTGAGAGAAAGCCAGAAGTTATGTGTAAATGTTTTACCCAGCCAATTGTTTTTGGTCATCTTCTGTGTATACATAAAACTTCTAACATCCTCCTGGCTAGATATTTTTTTTAAGTATGTCCTTTGAGCATCTTGCTGAATTGCTGATTACCTGGTGTGGGGGGAGAAAGGAGAGGGATCAGTGGGTGAATGGAGGAACTAATAACTCAGAAGCTCATTCAAATGAATATAGAGTTTTAAAGGATACATGATATATCATATAAGTTGACATTGAGCTAATGGCTACAGGAAGTCTATAAAAAAGAGAATGTGACATCCAACAGTTTGTTTTGAGGGGTAGGTTGATATGAATTGGTCACATTAATAACAGGAAGATTAGATTAAAAATTTCAAATTGGACTGATACAGCCTCTTGCCTCCTTCCCCCCACATCAGCCTCCCTCAGTAGATCTCCCACTGCTCATTTACAGATATCTAATGCAAGGACACAGCATCACAACCCTGCACTGTCCTGAGTGTACATGGACAAGCCACAGCAGAGATAGTCCCCAGCAACACTTACCATGCAAGTCACAAAACCATCAGCACCTTTCACGAAATAAAGAAAAATAGGGACTCTCTCTCAGACCCCTTTTTTCCCTTTCCAAACATTTCTGAACTCTCTGTGACCTCCTTTATGACTGAACCTAAACACCTCCGAATATGCAGCAAATGTAGGCAGTAGAATGCAGAAAGACACATTACAAAATGAAGAAAGCTAAAGGAAGTAATGAGAACTGGAAAAAAAAAACAAAATACAAAAAAAAAACAACAAAAAAAAAAACAAAGCTGAAGATGAAAATTAGGCTGCCTAAACCAGAGAAAGTTGAAATAAAATGTATACATTGGAGTATTAAATGTACTGTGAACAGTGCAACCTGCCCCCCATTTTCTTCTCCTTCAGTATCCTTCCCACCACCTAAACAGCAGTTAAGCTGCAGGGGGATAATATCACACTTGGGATTTATGAAATCAAATCAGTGAGAGCAATGGGAGAAACGTCACTCCTATAAATGATGAAAATCCACCAATTACAGGGAGGTGTTAATCCTCATCAGACCTGCTTGCTGCTATGGTAGCATTTGAAGTAAAGCTGCTCTGAAAGTGTTAGGGGACCAGATTTTCTCACAGCACTTGGAGAAGCATTTCTTCTCTAAGAGAAGTTTGGAGATTAAAATTGAAAGAAAAAGGTAGGAGTGAGAAGGGTGTCAAGTATTGGTTCATTTGTTGGGTGGCAATAAAAAACTAGCAAATGTTCAAAATTCCCTTCATTAATTCTGCTGCTAGAGCTTTCCTTTCATTCCTTTCAACATCTCTAAACCTCCTCAGTGATAACTCAGTAAGTAGAATTTCATGTTGTAGATTTTTATGCTTTAATTCAGAGGAAATTAGAGCTAAAATGTTGTTGAATCTGTACTTGCTTTAGCTTGTAACTGAACTGCATTACTAGATGACCAACCTATTGGCTTTATACAATACACCAGTGGACGTGGGAAGAGCTATGGATGTGAACTATCTGGACTTCTGCAAGGCTTTTGACACAGTCCCCCAAAACATCCTCCTAGCCAAGTTGAAGAGATATGGATTTGATAGGGGGACTGTTAAGTGGATAAGGAACTGGCTGGGTGGTTGCATCTAGAGGGGAGTGGTCAATGTCTCAAAGAACAGATGGGGATTGGTGACATCACGTCAGTGACAATAGGTATCCCTCAGGGGTCTGTACTAGGACCAGTACTGGTTAATATTTTCATCAATTATAATATTTTTTTATTTTATCAATACAGGCTGGGGGATGATGCAGCCTTGTGGAAAGGACTTGGGGGTTCTCGTGGCTGAGAAGCTGGACATGAGCCAACAGTGTGCACTTGCAGCCCAAAAGGCCAGCTGCATCCTGGGCTACATCAAAAGAAGCATGGCCAGCAGATCAAAGAGGTGATTCTGCCCCTCTGTTGGGACCTCACCTGAAGTACTGCATCCAGCTCTGGAGCCTTTAACACAGGAGTATCAACCTGATGGAGCAGGTCCAGAGGAGGGCCATGAAAATGATCAAAGGACTGGAACACCTTTCCTGTGAGAGTATGCTGAGGGAGTTGGTGTTGTTCAGACTGGAGAAAAGAAGGCTTCAGGGAGACCAGTACCAGAAAGGAACCTACAAGAAAGCTGGAGAGGGACTGTTTACAAGGCCTTGTAACAATAAGATTAGAGGCAATGGTTTTAAACTAGGCAAGGGTAGATTTAGATTGGATATAAGATAGGTTGAGAACTGACTAAACAATAGAGCTCAGAGGGCTGTAATCAGTGGTGCAGAGTCCAGCTGACAACCTGTAAGTAGTGGTGCTCCCCAGGGGTCAGTTTTGGGTCCAGCCTTATTCAACATCTTCATCAATATCCTGGATGAAGGGACAGAGTGACCCCCAGCAAGTTTGCTGCTGACACCAAACTGGGAGGAGTGGCTGACACAGCAGCAGCTGTGCTGCCATCCAGAGAGACCTGGACAGGCTGGAGAGCTGGGCAAAATCAAAATATCTGAAGGGTGGTTGTCAATTAGAAGGGGTCAGTCTCTTTTCTGTATGCCTGTGATAGGAGAAGAGGTAATGGTAGCAATGTGAAACATGGGAAGTTCCAGCTCAACATGATGAGAAACCATTCTATGATTCTCCAAAGCCTGGTTTTGACCATTTTCTGTTATGGTATTGAGAAAAGACACAGGCAAGAAATGGGAGACAACCCTGCCAGGGCTGCCAGCAGCACTTGGACCAGGGGCCTGAGCTCTTGCTTAGGCAAAATAGGCAGCAAGGCTGTGGTCATTTTGTCACTGTGCCCTGTCTCTGGCTAAAGGCCATGTCCTGTGTTAGACCTGAAGAGACTGGTGTCCTCTAGAACTATCTAAAAGTCCCCAGGGAGTGAAAGGCAGCATTGCTTCTGCAGAAGCTAATGAGAGGTGCCTTTGGCATTTCTGCAAAGACATTCTTGGGCTTAGCAGATAAAATGTACAAATTAACAACAGGATGTTCTAAGATGTTTTTGGAAATATATAAAACACACCAGGATGCAGTTGCAAGCAAGCTGCTGTATCTGGCTAAACAGTGGGGTGGATGAGGCCATCTCCAGAGATGCCAACCAGCCTCAGCCCTGCTGTCAACCTGTCACTCTGTGAACAGAAAACTGTGCTTGCTTGGGCTTGACACACTGCATCAAGAGGGACTGTGCTGCAAAACTAAAAAGGGATACAAAAATAGGACCACTCTTTCTTACTAGAGGGCAAGGTTTCTTTGCTGCACTACTTCAGCCACCCACCCTGCACATGGCTCTGCCCAGTGCTGCAGTTTGCCTGTGGCCACCAGGAGTTTCCCACACTGGTGGCAGTGAGCTATGAGGACAGTCCAAACAGGCAGGACTGAGGAAGCCTGAGACATCACCAGCTATGGCATGGACTTTCATTTTTTTTTGTTAGTTTTCCTTTAGAATGGTCATGTTATGGTCACAAATCCCAGCAGAGTGCAATGATAACAGTATTTCAATATTTATGAGGAGTTTTTTTCACAGTTTTTCTTTTGGATCACAGAGGAAGTGACTTCTCCAGGAGAACAATCAATGAAAATTTGTGTAGCATGGAGGGCAGATCATGAAGTGACAACTGCTCTCAGACCCAGACTGTACAAGGAAATGTGTTCTATCTTAATATCTTTTCTCACACTCAGCTCTGACATGTGAAAACTTCAGCTGATGGCATCCAGGCAAGTACAGCTGTAACTTTCCAACAAAACTAGTAAATATTGTTCTTCTAATTCCTTTAAAAATGTGTGAGGGCACAGGAGGCAAAAAATTAATGAGGTATTGGACAAGTGCAATATAATATTTTTGTGCTATATGTAATGTATTAGTAAAGTCTTAGCTTTCTGCTGTGCTAACAAAATGAAATCATATGAGGAGGTGCAAACTAACATTAATATTAGAATATAGGGCCAGTATGAAAATGTTAGCTGAAATTTCAGTTTCAAATCTGTAATGATGCTTGAGTTCCATTCATCTCTGGAAAGTTTTACCAAATGCTGCCTGACAAAGACATGTTACTTACAGATGGAAATCAGTACTTATTGCTAATCTGAATAAACAAAGGCCAAATGAAAGTGGATTATATTATTTCTCCATTTACCTTCCTCTGTTTCACTAGAGGTTCAAAAAGTCTATTTATAATACAAAATAATTTACATCTGGTGGACATGAACTTGCATTTCATACCTAGGACAATGAGCTTCCAGAAGATAAAACTGTTTTCTAAGTCAGAGAAAACAAGGGGTGAAAATTTGGCCCATCAAAAACCAATGCAAAAGTCACAATGACTTTTCTGGAGCAGGGATTTTATTCAATAGCTCTGTAGCTCTGTTTCAAATTATGATTAATAGAGATGCAATGGTCTTACCTGTAGCCACTGAATATCCTCACAACATGGGAAATATGTTAGTTGCATATGTCACAGCCTTTATGCAGAACACTTAGGTTGCAATTTGTGGTGCATAGCTTGTGCCTAGTGGAAAATGCTTTAGGTTGAGGAATCCTTCAGAAAAAATACACAAATTGGTTCCAAATATGGACTCTGAGAATTTAGGTGGAAAATTTTTGTTTTGTAGTCATTAACAAACTTATGCCTTGATCAGTTCTCATCTGGGAGCTTCCTTGTGGAGGAAAAAACACTCATGTTCATAGCAAATATAGCTGAAATGGATTGTAGATGCTATCAAAGGAAAGGTTTGTTGTTTTATCTCAAATGAAATAATGAAAAAAATGGGATTTGGTAGCCAGTTGTGAAAAGACAGTTTTTTTTCCTTTTTTTTTTTTCTTTTTTTTTCAGCCTGAAGCAATCTATAGCACTATAAATCCTACTGATGAAGAATTTAAAATATTTTTTTTCTTCTTTTTTTTTTTCTTCTCCAGCTCCATGTACAGGGGCAGTGACAGACTTTCTTTTCATAGATCTGACTGCTCAAAAAGGTGACACTTGTGCATGTTTAGCACCAAAATCTGCTACTGGCACTGCCACCTGCTTGATATATACTCATTTTGCTACCTGTTGCTCTGAAGAAAGCACTTTCAAGAAAGTCTTCTGAGGTGTGAGAAGTTGTGACAGAATGTACAGAACCTGGACGTTTATCTTCAGAGACAAAGTATTAAAGGATGGTGCATTGAAATAGCAGAATGCAAAAATGACTTAAAATTGACACCCTATCAACAAAACAAAAGAGCCAAAATGTGCCACTTGTAAACTCTAAACTTACTCAGTTTATACTTTGGACTAAAACAAATGCTTCCTGAAAAAAACACAGATGTTATGAATTATCACATATTATTCTAGCACTGAATAATTCCAGTCATCAGTTTGGACCTCATGACTCCACATATGCACACTGACAAGGAAGGTCCTCTGTCCCAGAGTCCAGCTAGCTTGTAATCCATAGATGAAAATAAGTGGTATGAAGAAAAGGAATAGAATACATGTATGAAATAATTTCATTATTAGCTCCCACTTTGCTTCTGATGACTGGGCTGACACTTGGGTCGAAGAGATGACATTAGTTTGAGTACCCTTGGTTATGACACTAGTGTTAGTCCAAAGTTAAATAAGGATATTCCAGTTGGTTGCTTTATTTCTGCTTGCCTGTTAAAGGTAAAATTAGTAAACTCAGAATTATTTCTGAAAGCAACCTTTGACTAACTGGCTCACAGTATTTCCAGCTGCTGCTCCAAGGTATTTTTAATTGGCTCTTTTGCTGTGTTTCAAAGTGTTAAGCTATCTATTACAATTTATTGGCAGCTTTTAAAAGTACACCACATACATAGGCAAAGCTTACAGCATAAATTGATATTTCATATGCGTTTACTCTGCCATTTAAATGGTATAATCTTTATGTCATCCAGACTATTTATGAAGTACTTTGCTCAAAATGGTTTAGGGATAATATATGCCTATGTCATGAGTTAAGGACTTAAAAACTGACTGAAACAGCAACTACTGTGTTCTTCCATTCTTTGGACTGTACACATTGTGATCTCATGGTCTTCCTCATGAAGCAGAAGGTTTTAAATATATGGATAAGAGAGAAAATATTTGAAAAGTTGAACTAAGCATAGGGGAAGAAATTAAGAAGATAATGTATAAATTTAACATCTGGACTCCTTGTTTGGAATAATTATTTCTGATAAAGCAGTGGATAGAGTAATCTTTCTTGGAACAGCTGGAAAACGTGTATCAGAGGCAGTTGCTCTGTGTTTACTTTTTCAGTGCAGTCATTCACTATTAAAAAACACAACACTGATCAGTTGTCTTAAATGTTGTGTGAAGATTCAAATCAAGAGCATCAAACAGGAGACTTGCAGCACAGCAGCTGAGGCAGTGGAGCTCATCAGCAGTGCAGTTATGCAGTGTGGACCAGGCCACCCTGCACCTTGCCCTGGGCTGCCCTGGCTGGAGCTCCAATGGCTTCTTTTCAACATTAGAGTTCACCTGGGTTAGTAAAGATGGTTCCAGATGCAGATATATGCATGATTTCCTAGATTTAGCATTTCTTTGCTGACATTTTCATCTCGTTGGTTGGGGTTTTTTAAACAGGGATGAGATATATTGTAGAGCATTTCTGCAAAACTATTTCAGTCAAAAATCTGACCAATATTGTCCATGTGTCCTCTGAGTCTAAACTCCTCTCAACAGAGACAAGGAACAGTGCAAGTCTTTGTTTCCAATGCTTATTCCAGAAAAAGATGGGATAATTGTATATTCCTTCTAAACTGAAGCAAGTTGGGTTTTTATCAGAACTAGTATGTGATAATACAGCATTCAGAGCAGTTGTGTTGCAGCACTTCTACCACAGTGCTAAGTGTCTTCTTTCATCCCTTAAGTCTCAAGAATACAGTTGTGTTCATTCATTTTGCACTTGGTGCCTCTCACATGCCTGTTTTAACACAGTCAGAACTGTACTTTTGACCTAAGTATCATAGAAAAAAAAATCTTATGGACAGTTCCATTCACTGCCATGTATCAATATGTAGCTCACAGGTTTTACAAGTGAAAGTGAGAGCTTTCATATGTTTTGCTTCTGCAAAGTACAAGTCCATGAACAAAAGCAGAATTGTATGTTCTTGCATTTCCAGAAAAAAACCATGTAGGAGACATTTAGTACAGGACAAACTTTCATTTTACTTTTATTTTGTGTATTTCTGCCTAATGCCCCCTTGCATCCCAAGCACTCCCTAAGAAAGAGAAGAATTTCATGGCAAAAAAATCAAAAGGTTCAATATCTGCACTGTGCTACAGGGCAGCAAAAGAAATGTAAGTCATCACCAAAATGCCAGACTTCTAAACAGCAAAACTGCTCAGAGGAAAGGATGAAATAGCCATGCACTCTATTAAAGAACAAGATTTTTAACTTATTTATTTTTTCCTTAAGTTAGTCTTGACAGACACCCACTCCTGGAGACACCCAACCATGCTGTGCCTGTGTGCTGAGCTCTGCTGCTGTCCTAGGGTGACCCTGCTCTGGCAGGGGGGGTTGGACTAGATGATCTTCTAGCTCCCTTCCAGTCCCTGACATGCTGTGATTCTGTGATTTATTTCAAGTAGTTATCTAATATTAAAGGAGATATAGATTGAGAGGTATTTATTTTAAATAAATAAATATTTAATTTAAATATTATTATTTAATAATGAGTATTATTAAACTGAAGAGATGTTTTGTAGTACTTTACTGACAAAAAGCAAACCATAAACAAAACCAAGCCAAAACAACAACAAAAACCACCAAAGAAAACCAACCAAACCAAACAAATAAACAACTAACAAGAAAAAATCAGTTTCTCCCTCTGTAATAGAGTCTTTGAAGCTATGGAGACCAATTAATATGATCCTACAATATGAGGACTTATAGGGGTGTTATGAAAATATCATTTTATTAACCTCATCTCAGTATATTTCTGCTTTCCACCACTGGCACTTTGATTGTGTAGAGTGTACTTATATCTATGTTCTTTTATGGAACTTCTGGGGTTTTTTTAAAATAAATTATAAATCTCTTGTATTTATTTTAAAAAAATAATAAATCAGCATAGTGTGTGTTTTTAAATTAGATATGATATTCCAACCAACGTTCTATGCTTCATATTGGTGCTGATAAATGTTTTAAGACAAATAATACTAACAGTTTGATTTTGGTTACACAAGCACTTCACTTGTTTAGATTTAACAGCATTTTATAAAGTGTTTACCTGACTGAAATATTGAGGTCTTTCATTTTTCCAGCTTGTGGCCATCTCTGTTTGAATGCTTTTAAACAAATTACATTTCTGAATGAAGTTTCATTTGTTCTGCCATTGCACTATTCTGCCTGAAGCTTAAACTGAGCCAAGTGAATTCTGCTTTTCCATGCACATTTTACCTCTGATTTTTTCAGTCATGTTGGGATTTTCTGGAAATCTTCCATAGTTACAATTTCATATTATGCCACGTATAGTAACAAAACATCTGTAGCTGGTTGAAATACCTCTTAAACTCTTTGAAATTAGTATATTTGTGATTCTTCATCTCTGATCACCTGGAAGAAACAGTAAGGTGGGAATGACCATTTAGTAGAAAGTGCTTCCTTTATCTTCTCGTGGATGTACCCATTTGCAGCATGACAATTTGTAAATGTGGGGGACCTGTGCCTAATTTTGAGAAGTTATGTTGGCTGCATTGACAAAGGTTTAAATATAGTTAATAGCACCTATGTAAAATCACTGTGGCTCTTCACAACGTAAAGCAAAGCAGGATAAAATAAAGCTGAGGTGGATAAATATGATAGTAAAATGTCTGCTACCACAGAGAAAACCAACAATACTATTTGCCTGAGGTAGATGAATAGTGCATTTATCATATTAACATATCTGTGCTGTCAAGTTGTGGAAAAAAGTTATTTCTATCACTTAAAGAGTCACTGTGAAAAGTTATTAGCAAAAGCTATTTTAACACAAATCTTCAAAAGTGCAAATTAACAAAGGTCATTAGAAAGTTTTACCCTATTACTTACTACATGGAATAAATATATACAAGAAAATTAAGTTAGAAGTGATTTGGAATGATTTACACAGAGAATTGAAATGCAAAAAGTTAAGGGACACCCTCCCATTGAGTTACAAGGTTCAGAATGGAACCTGATGGAGTTTAGGTGTAGCTAGATCCAAGCACTATTATGGTAAATCAGAAGATTAGTAGGTAGTTTCCAGACAAAAAGAATTTCAGTTACAATTAGGGCTTGTCTAAATGTCCCAAATTACACAGAATTCCACTGAATTATTGTTGAGGCTGGAACAGACCTTTGAGATCATCAAGTCCAGCCTAAGACCTGACAGCAGGACACCAGCTAGCCCATGGCACTAAGCACCACATCCAATCTTTCCTTAAACACCACTAGTGATGGTGACTCCACTATCCCCCTGGGCAGCCCATTCCAGTGTCTAGTGACCCTTTCCCTAAGGAATTGATTCCTAATGTCCAACCTAAACCTCCCCTGGTGCAGCTTCAGGCCATGGCCTCCTGTTCTGTCACTAAATCAGTCACAAAATCACTGTACCATGATCAGAACAAGAAAGTACCATGTGTCCCAACTCCCTGCACTGCAAAAACACAATGTTGACTGGTCTTGACATCACAACGTGGCCCAGGGGGTCTGCACCACTACAGAGCAGCCTTGCTGACAGGGTGGACTGCAGTGCCAGCTTACAGAGCTGCTCAGTGTCCCTCACATAAAGAGATGATGGCTTGAATAAGCAGGGTTCAGTCACAGAGCCCAGTGCTTCCTTAATTCAATCAGCAGACTGAAGCTGATCATACTGAAAATATTGAAAATATCATCTTTTCAATATGGTCAGCTTAATAATCATAACAATAATATTAATGTGTGTTTCTATAGTCCACACGAACCTTCTATTTCTTAAAGAAATACCTCAATCATATTATATGACCATATGCCTTTTTTTATCTTTTTTTTTTTTTGAGATAGATCCTTCAGATACAATTGCCAAAAAAAAACCCCAACCCATCTGTATGCATACAGCAGAACCATTGCTGCTTTAAATCCCCAATATTTTTTCAAGTGCTAAATGTAAGACTTTATGCTTTAGATTTTCATACAGAAAATATACAAAAGCTTTGTGGAAAATGTGTCAGACATGCAGTAAAGTATGCTATGCCAAAAGTATTCAATGTTTCCTCAGATAGTATTCCTCAGTGATTGTATTTGCATTATTCTGGCTGTACTAATATTGCTTTGTTAAAATATTTCCTTTTCGACTGGTATTTGACCAGTTGTAGAAATGCTTCTTACTGCCTAACATCTATTTTTATTATCACCTCAACTTGAAGGTCCCATTCCAGCTAACATAATAACAGGATATAGTATCAGGAGATTCATAAACTGCAAGATCACTAATTCTAACACATTGCAGGCAAGTTATATGTATAGCAACATAAAAGAGAGTGATATGCAGTATTACAAAAGGTGTCACAGAACTGAGGAATAGATTTTTGTCATGCCATATGACAAAAGTCATACTGGGAGATGTATATACATCATGAAAAACCAGCTCAAAGCACCTTCAGAAATAAATCCTGACCTCAGTGCAATTGTTAATTTAACATTCTGGTGATATTATATCATTTTTACCTAACTGTAAAAGAGTGAACTTTGAAGTAAGGCTTCAGAAAATACTGAGTCATTTCCTGATTCAAATATAAACTGACTTCCAAAGTTGTCATTGCCTAAATCAGCTCTGGGTGCCACTAATCTGCAAGAAAAACTTCTTATTTTAATAGGTTCACAGGGGAAACAGACACAGCTATAGGGAAAAAAAAAAGAATTTATTTGCCATCGTAATATTTTTCAAGATCTTGGACATCAAAGCAAGGAAGTGTTAATGCATTTTTGGTTGAGTTGCCTTGATACAGTGCACATTTCTTTACACCAACTTAACCATTTGGAGCAACATGTAGAAATTTTTACTTAATAATTCCTATACTTTGCCATTTTATAATGTCTTCTGCTTAATGAACACAAAGGACTTTACACACACAACACATACAAGCACAGAATGTCTAACACATATTAAAGGATGATGGTTTTGTCCTATCACAGGTTATTCTCCATTTTTAAGGGAGGGAAAAAAGCAGACATGCAAGAGCAGCTGTACAACACTATCTACTCCTATAGAAGCATGGTGCTACCTGCTGAACAATTATATCAACAGAAGACAAAAGATTAAAACTTCCCTTCACTATGGCATTCACAAAGATCTTGTTTAATGTTAATAGAAGTCCTTAAGAAGAATGTGCTAAGTCTGTAGTTGTCTGGGCAAAGGTAAATCAACACATTTATTGATAAAATATTTTTATGGTTTCAATAACATTGTGTGGATCAATTCTGCCAAGATTATGATGTTTTGGCTAAAGCAAGCACTTGTCCTATTTCACCAGCATTTCTTAGTCGAATAAATACAACAGTCTTTATTGTCAGCCTTTCTTTTTCCTTCTCCTTGCTTTATTTTCACTTTAACCTTTCTGAAATACACATTGAATTAACTACCCCAGGCCTAGGAAGTCCACAAAAGCTGATGTCTGGAGGAGTATGGCAGGGATAAAGCATGACACAGCTCTCCTGCCCTGACATCCTTCCTCATATTTCTGCTCTTGGCCACTGTCAGAAGGATGCTGGTTGGGATGGACCTTTGACCTGCCTCCAAATGGCTATTTTAAAGAATTCCTCTGCTACTAAGCTGGCAGTATTCTTAAATAATTTTGCCTACCTCTGTGCTATTTACTATCTGAAGGTAAACATACATAGAATTATTTTCAGAGAACTATAGACAAAGTCCATGATTTTTTGCTCAGTCTCATAAAATGTGATGCTTACACTAACCCCAGTATCTTGAGTGAGAATATGTGAGAGCTTTAGCCTGAATTTAAAATACTAAGAAAAGACAACTGTGCTCACAAGACTATGAAGGAAATTTTGAAAGTAGAGATCCCCAGGGTCCTAAAAGGAAAATCACAAGAATAGCCTTCATTTCTTAATCATTTTCAAATAATTCTGATTATTTTTTAGTTGCTTGGTTTTGTTGGATTTTGTTTGTTTGTTTGTTTGTTTTGTTGTTGTTGTGATGTTGGTTTTGTCAGTCTTATGATTTTATTGGTCTGGTTTTAAATACAGAAAGACCAAAACATTGTCTGGAGCTCCAGATGACAGTTTTTCATTGAATTTCTGGATCAAGGGTTCCCAGACTGTAGAGAATTATGAGGCCCCAGTAAGTGATCCAATGTTATTGCTCATCAACACTTTAGACAGTGTTTTCAATGAAATTCTTGAAGGTAGATGTGCTTGGTGTGACATGACAAACTGGTCACTGTGAGAACTAGCACTTTAGATATTTTAAGCCAGTCTTTAGCTTTATTTTTGACAACTGGCAGAAGGATTACAATATTATCCTAAAACAGTGTTACATTCTATGCTATAATCTCTTTTGAGGATTTGTTCTAACATCTTTTATCACAGAAATCCCTGATCCCTGTCTCTTGCAATTTACTAGGTTATATATAAATGGCATCTTCCCACACACATCAGGAACTTACAGCATTGTGTTTTGCCTTATCTCTTAAGACAGCAAAAAGGGGGAAAAGGCAGGAAATAAAAACCCAATTATATGCTGATTTGCTAATGTTATTTTTCAGATTAAATGCCACTTTCTGCTACAAAAACTGCAGCAGTTGAAGCTGTCAGTTTTCTGAATGCTTTCATATGAAGCTCTGTCATAGCAAACAGAATGCTGGATACTCAGGCTCCTTAGGGGGTCAGAAAAACTGACAGAGGTTTAACAGCCCTTGAAATTATATCCCCAAACCTTGGAAAGCCTGCTGGTTCAGTGGGAAAAGACATAAGCTGACCAAGTTATAAATAAACTCTTTTATCACAGGCAATGGTGTCTTGGTGACTTCAAAGGCTAAGTAAGAAGACTGATTTCTCTGAAGTTCCATAGACAGTAGGAACTTTATTGTGCTGGACAGGCAAATCCTGGTCCAGAGCTGCAATTTGATAATACTAAACTTTTTTTCTTTATTTCCCCTTTCTTGTCCTGTTTTGATATCATCATCTGAATTTCTGGTAAACTGAGATCAGAAAACTTTCGATCTACATTTGATGTCAAATCAAGAATTGTATATTTAACACTTTGATTTCCTGTGCAGGGTTTCTCTAATCTTGGAGCCAACACGATTTTAAATGTAATGAAAAACAAATATACAAATACATACAGAGCTACTCACTGTCACCACTCCTTCTGCAGGTGAAAATGAAAGAATGTTCCTGAGTGCACTGTCAACATTGTCTTTTTCCATCTGTTTCAGAGGAGATCAGTGTTACATATTAAAACAAAGAGAATGAAAAGATGGAGTATATTTTAACACCAGGTTTATGAAAACCCAAACCACACAAATAAAAAACTCACACACACACACAAAAAAAAAAAAAAAAAAAGAGTCCTGCAAACATGAGATTTTGATAATATCCTGGACCCATTATTTTAATAATTACCTAATATGTAATCTAAAAAGAATAAAAACTTGAGTTCTTCAGAGTGACAAAACATCAGCAGACCCAAAATACATAATTTTTACATCTAGTAGTGGGTTTCTCATTCTAAAAAATATGCCACTGTGGATATTTGACTTTTAAAGACCTAAAGATGGGGTTTTTTTCTTTCCAGAGACATTCTACTACTTGTCATAAGCAACCTATTCATAAGGCACAACAGTAAGGTTAGAAAAAGTCCATCCAGTTTCAATGTGGATATACATTGCTTTGTCTAGGGAGGAACTGGTGCTTGGTAACTAGGTGAGAAGGGAAATCCTGGACAGGTAAAGTAGGACAACCAAGGTAGCATCAGCATTTAAATCAGTCTGCATTGTGGTTAGTGATGCATATATGGTTTTGCTATAAGTGTCTCAACAGAATCATAGAGTCTCAGCCTTCTTATCCACTTCTTCTCCCAGATTCAACAGTACAGTACTGGGATAAAGTGAGGCCTATAGTTTTATCAGCCTGTTTCTCAGCAAATTTTACGCTTAAATTCATTTGTGGGCTTCTCTGCACTATTACACATTAGGAAATTCATTTGTTTAAAGTCTGCAGGCAACTTGTTTTACTTACACTGTTCAAACCAAAATACTGTAGACTTCTCTCTGTACGCAAGGAAAATCATGTCAGACACAGATACACAAAGGAAACACTGAAGTACAGAATATTGTCATTGGCAAAGACAAGGAAAGAAGTTGAGCAGCTGCCAATATTTGAGGAGAACCAGCGGAAGGGGCATTACTCCAAAGGACACATGCCTTAAAGTTCAGAGATGCAACAACCTTTCATGTTGGACTAAGACAAAGAAGAAATGTTCCACCTGTTTCATGTGCCAAAGAAGAGGCCTCGATTTTCATTTTGCTTGGTGTCTTGATGGTAGATAAGTATTAAAGGGACTAGACAGTATGATATTTTCTTTAGGAAACATACCTGCCAGTTGAGAAAAACCTAGAAGAATAGAATCTTCTAGCAGAAAGTAGCTCAGTGACAGGCTTCCTTGTCATATCTAAAACTACAAATCTACTTAGATGCTTTTTATTGAAAAGGCACGTTGCCACCCAATCTCTTTTTTTTCTGCTTATGATGTTTAAATTGCATAAAGCACCACAAAATGCCACAGGGAAGGATTGTGATAAAGTGGGTTGTCAGAACCTACTTGTGTCACTGCTACCATAGAACTGTGCAAGAGAATATTTATTTTTTTTTCAAAACAAAGCTGCTAAAATGTTAAAAAGCAAACAATTACTTTGGGGTCTTTTTTTGAGACTCATTAAAAAGTGATGATTTTCTGAAAATCTGGCCTCTCATATTGGATAGCCAGAAGCACCAATTACTTCTGAATCAAATTAATTGAACTAGGAAAATGGTGTTTGGACAATAGCTCACTAATGAAAAAATACATGAGTTGTTTATCAGAATAATGCATTAGTGACAAGTTTATTCATTATCTTTTTCAGAAATTCTTTTTTGAATTTGTGTGCAGCTTTTGGATAGAGTAGAAAATAAATACATCAATATTTTATTTGAACACTTTTCTCTTTTTATTTTCTTCTTGTTGAGGATATTCCATGATCACCCCTTTGTCATTCCATCACCATCTTGACAGTTCTCGAGCCATAGCACATTTTTGTTCCTTTCATCACCCTGCTAACTTTGTGTTTTCCTTTAAGATACAGTGACTTATTTTTCCTCACACTCCCTGAAAGATCATGCAAGAAATGGGATCAGCTGATTCCATTTCTCAGGCACATTACTGTAGAAGAACACAGCTGATCTGTGTGTGACCATGTTCAGGATATGGACTCTGACCATGCATCATCTGTCATGTGTTCCTGCTGTTGAACATGATATTCCCTGGTTAGACCACAGACATTAAATAACTCAAAGACAGGTCGAGGACTGGCCATAAGAAGTTATTTCATTAAGTCAGTCAACAGATGGTAGTATCCCAAATTGATCACTAGGCAGCTAGAATAAAAAAGTGTTTAGGGAGTGCAACAGGAATATTTATTTTTGTTCAAAGATTCTTGTGCTGAATGCCAGTTCTGGATTCTGACCTCTTACCCTTCAGTGTACTGAGTCCTTCTCATGCTACTCTAATGTTATTTGGATCTTGCTTGGGTCACCATGGCAGTTGTTATTTTACAGTTTTAATATTGCTGTAATCCTCAGCCTAGTCTTCTGCAGTGACGTTTCCTTAACTTTCATAACTGACCTGCTTGATATATATATTTGTACAAATACATAAACATAATTTCCAATAATTTATCATTTTCTTCTAGAATATACAGTTATAACAATCACATTTCATTATTCTGTGGGTATTCCTTAATTTTATACTGTTTTAATCACAATATAAGCACAGAATCTGTAATAAAATATAAACTAAAAACTACCCTACATCTTAAACTGTTCTGAAATACCATGCTAAAGTTTCATATTCTCCTTCTCAGATTATAAATCCTCATTCAGTACTAAAAAAAAAAAAAAGTAGCTTATGTATAAAGACATATTTTTGCTGTTTCAAGCCCCTATACTGAACTCCTGCTGACTGCCTCCTGGACCTCATATATTCAATCCATATTAAAAGAGAAGAACAAAGAAACAAAGTCCCTTTAACATTCAGCTGCCCACCTTCCTGCTTGTCTTTCAGTGAAAATGATACTTCACTGTCTTATCTCTGTTCAATCTAATTTTATATTCTGGTTAACAGTCCCATATCAGCTCATCACTTAGTATTGTTCTGAGTTTTTCCACTTGTTTGTCTTGAACTTGGAAGACAGCTTATGATACCTTTAATACTATTAGTGCCATCAATGTCTCCTCTTATCATCCTGAAAATATCTGAAAAAGTTATTAAATCTTTATCATTATTTTAAAAACCTGGCCCTGAAATAAATTATCATAATCTTCACATCATCCTATGCCAATGACTGGGTTTCCTACTCTCAAATTTTTATTCATCTGAGACTTGACTTGAAAATCATTAGTTCAGTGTTGAACAGCCAAATTGGATAATGTAATCAGAAGTGGTAGTGAACAAATTGCCTGAGGAGTACCACAGAAGTGTTGGAGAGATATTTTTATTAGTTGGGAGTTTAAAAAAAAAAAAAAAAAAGGCAGCCAATTTAGTTACTTAACCCTTTAATATACATTTGTCTTGAGAACTCTGACTGCCACCATCATGTCACTGAGACTGGAAACAAATTTTAGTTACTCTAAATTCTATTAGTACATTATCTAAAGCAAATTTATTTTTTTTTAATTGGTATATGACCCTGGGCCAACTGGATTTCACCATGCCCTTTAGTGAAATTGTTGCTGTGACTCACAAACTGTAGTTAGACATATTTAGATCCTGGTCCTGCCCTTGGAGGTCTTTCACTGACTTCAACAGACTCTGAAACAGGCATTTGATTGCATTAGTATTAAGAGTAATGCAACCAGAATAGCCTGCTACATGTATATTTTGCCTGCACATTTACCTGAAAGGAGGACAATAATAAATAGTATCATGTTATAAAGCACAATCATATTTTAACAAATCACTTTGAAGTCTAGCAAAGAAAAGAAGAATCACAGAAGACCCTACAATCATGTTTCTGACATAGTCATAGATTGCTTCCTTGCTCTTTCAACCCTCTTTTAGCACTGTAGCTGACAGCTTTTTGTCACCAAGATGGTCACAGAGGGAGAGATGTTTCCAGACACAGAAAATTCAGGACTCGGAGTAAAATCCAAAGGCCAATTTTTCCTCACTCATCCTCTGATAACTACCTGTTATTCTGCACAAAGTGCCTGGAGATTGTTAGCACTACCTACTGGGGATGGTTCTTGTCTCATACCAACTTCCAGACTGGAGCCCAGGACGCATTCAGGTTGGGTCTCAGGTATCCATCTGAGTTGGACTGAAATGTTAATTCTGTTTTCCTGGCAAATCCTCCAAGAGAAATAAAGTTTTGATTAGTCCCAAGGTGGAAGACTTCAACCTGACACACAAACATACTACTTTATCCTGCTAGCTTGAGCCAGAATGTGTATAGCTTGGCTCTGTTGTAACCTGTTGACAAATCAATAGCAAAGAATAGCATAAATATTATAGCATAAAGGTCTTCTGGCCTTGGGGACACCCTGGGGGAGCAGAAAACTGTGCCTCTGATCTGCTGAGTGACCATGGGCAAGTAACTTTGCTGCTATGTGCATCAGTTTCATGTCTTTCAACTAGCTGTTGTAATGGTGTCTACAGCACCCTGCTTAGAGAGTGCTTTAAGATTTATTTGTAAAAGTGCTACAGAAAAGGAATGTACTATACATCATCCCTGTTTATTATTAAATAAATTAGACTACATGAAATTTATGACTATTTTATTTTATCTCCCCAGTGCTAGAGAGGTCTATCAAAAATGGAATAAAATATGAATGTATTTTTAATACAACACATGAACCTGTGGTCCATGCATAGGAGGAGAAGGACAGGAGGAAAAGACAGAAGTCCTAAAATTGTGTTGACATGGATATGTAGCAAGATCTTGCTTCATGGGCTATCACCCTGTGTCAAGAGCTGTGAAGTTAGGCCAGGTGCAGGGTTTATACTCCACAGGTTCCTGACAGCAGTTGATTTCCAGGCTTTATGGCCCATGGGCAGCTGTACAGAAGAATGAATATGCTGGAGGCATACACTCCCTGGCAGCCTTAATTAGAATATGTCCCTCTGCTGTCAATTGAAAGTGGAGTCTAGTATAGAGCATTACCTTCCAATCCATAGGTTGTCAAAGACACTGGGAGTGATATTTCATGGCACAGTCTCTACCTATCGTAAGTATCTGCAATATCTGCATTTTTCACAGGCTTTGACATTTTTATCCTCACCGTGTGGTAGCTGCTGCTATCCTTGTATAAAGCGTGGGGGGACCAGAAAGCCTCTAGGCCCAGAGAGTGCAAACATGTCCAAAGCCACAAAAGAGGTGTGGCAGAAAGAGATCAATCTCAATATAAGGTTGAAGCAAGGCTATCAATCAGTTTTCTTAACCTCACCCACCCCTCATGTTTTTGTTTGGAGTTTTTGTTTTGTTTTGTCAAATTATATTTTGCTTCCTTTCTGCTCTTGTTTTCACTTAAATTTTGAGTCTGCTTGGACTCTGCTCATTTGTTTTTAGAGCTGCTTCATTGTTAGGGAAGTCTTTAAGAGGCTTAATGACACCCTTTCTCCTACTTCTCCCAAAATCTGCACAGCAGTTTTGTCTCTCAGGTCTCTCAGGAGATGGAGAGGACTGGCTGGAAAAGAGACATGACTCCCTGAGTAAAATACATTGTCAACATGAAAGGAATTGACCAAGAAGCATGGTGTTCCTTGAAGTAGAGTTGCACGTGTGCCCAGAAGCATTCCCACCACAGCTCTTGTCTCTTTTCCAGCCAGTCCTCTCCATCTCCTGAGAGACCTGAGGTGGGGATGCTTCTGGGCACACGTGCAACTCTACTTCAAGGAACACCATGCTTCTTGGTCAATTCCTTTCATGTTTGACAATGTATTTTACTCAGGGAGTCACATTTCACCTCTAATATATTTAAATTTTGTCTGTGGTTCAAGAATCACCATTAAAGTTGTTGCGTTTTCTGTGTTTTGGTCTTGGAGGCCTAACAAACCTGAAGCCAATAAAAACTCATTTTTTTCTGTTGTATGCCCCAAAAAAATCATCATGTAACTAACAAATATCGTATTTTGGTTACAATATCAGATGGGCAGAGCTTGTTACCTCCCAGCAGATTAACCTTTGAATCTTTATCGATTCATTAACTGTGCACATCAGTCACCAGATTTCAGTAAAATTTATTGCAATTAAGTATTGCAGTGCTGTGGAGGCTGAATAGGATTCTTCGTTATCAGTACCATTAATGGTTTTCTGAACTGTTGCCAGTTCATTCACCCCACCTAGCTTTCAATAATAATTTTGACAGAGGGCCCATGTTTCAACATTTTTAATAAAAACAAAATAAAAAATCCATCAGTAACAGAGTAGTAAAGTTTTCCCTCTCTTTCCTCTTTGCCAAAACTAACAGAAAGGAAAATGTCAGCCTGGCCTAGCTCCAAAAAAGGAGGAAATTGAATGGTCTTAGCTCTTATTCTTTGACTAGTAGCATTGTGTACATAGAAGACTTGACTCTTGAGCTCATTTTGATGGATCTGAAACACAGATAAGAATGTAGAAGACTAGATTCTGTAATTTATAGCCAATGATTCTGTTCAAGATCTTTCAGTACCACATAACAAATCAATGTGATTTAGAAAACAACATGGTTTCTGCTATTGACATAAGCCATATGTGAACTGCTAAGCTACTATGTAAGCCACAGCTATAAATTTTGGTCAGTAGAAGGAGATTCTTTATGTTTTTCTGCTCAAAACTATTTAATCCATTATCATCATTTTGAATGAGTCCTTGCTAAATTGCAGTCTGATAATGTGCTGGAATGTTTCATACACTAAAGGAAGATAGAAGGCTGTCTTCCACTTTTTTTTTTTTTTTAAAGAGGACATACTTGTATTTTATAATCTTGTTAATATGTTGCAGTCATGTACTGACAACAGATTAAAATCTCACTTGTTATATTGCTTATGATGTCTCCAAATAACAACAGTGAAAAGTCAGCAATGCAAACCCCAGTGAGCTAAGTAGCTCTAACACTAAAATGTCAAATAAGTGGCCAGTCTTCTCTAAAAAAGTCTAAGGCTACAAATTCATCCTGAAGGAACCTCTTTGTGAACTTCATGCCTGCTTATGCTTCCTTTGCTGAGACTTCTGTCAGTCTGATGACATACAATGAAAAAGTATACATAGAATCATAGAATTATCATAGAAAATTCTGGTTGGAAGAGACCTTTAAGATCATCAAGTCCAGCCATTAATCCTACACTGCCAGGGTCCCTAAACCATGTCCCTCAGCACCACATCCACATGGTTTTTAAACACTTCCAGGGATGGGGACTCCATCACCTCCCTGCACAGCCCATTTCAATGCCCAACTAAACTAACACGCATATAACAAAAGTGCATACTGCCCATCTCTAAGGTAGGCTTCTTTGGGACATAACAGTCCCATCTGAGATATGAGAGGCCAAATCTTCAAGTATGTCCTTACCCACCAAGAGGCAAAGCCTTCTTCCTTCCTTCCTTCTTCCATGCATGCTCAGTTGTTCATGTAGGTTTTCAACCAATGGATTCAAGAGAGGTTTTTCTCTCACCGAGACAGGAGTATGAGGGAGAAATGTGAGACTTCCTAGCAGAAGGAAAGAATATGGGATAGGGTCCTTCCACCCATCAGTAAACACTTTCCTGGCTTGCTCTACTCAGCCTCTGTGGTTATTGATGAGAAACAGGTACACTCTGGAAGTGATTCAGGTGTTAGTTTGCTCAATTGCTACCTGGAAGCACCTCTTGGAGGCAAAGAATTTCCCTGACAAATCTTCCTCAGGCAACTGTCTTCTGTGGGGTGGGATAAAGCTGTGCCTATAAATCTCTACTCTGTTCACCTAAACTGCAAGCACGTCAAACACCATAACTAGTCAGGATGGGAAGCAACACACAGGCCTGTAGTGAGAATTTTTTAAATGGCTAACTTACCTAAGAACTTTTTGAAAAGAAATCACTACATTCTTGTTTATATAGATCTAATTCCCATTAATTTCAGCAGAATTTAGGCACACTAACTTACTAGTTAGAGATCCAAGCCACGATACCTGGAAGAAAAAACAAAACAAACAAACAAATAATAATTTTCTGCATTGCAGTTCTTTATATATGATTTTTTACAGTACAATGCAGAGCTAAAGAAAAATTCTGATTATGATACTTCGTTTTTCTAGTTTAACCTGGTGTGTTTTTCCATCTCCTACTCAGAATGAGCACATGAACTGCTTACAAAGACAGCAGTACTATAAATAGTATCTCAGTCTTCTCTGGGAAATCAGGGGACAAAGAAAAGTAATCTTTCTTGTAAAACATGGTAATATTTCCCATCTAAATCTGTAAGCCATATATGTTTTTCTAAAGCAGTTCAACAGATTTTCTTAAATAGAGTTTACCCTACTGGAGCTTAGTTGCAAATGCAGACCCCCTGCCCTGTAATAAGAGCTAAATCCTCAATTTGAGTTCATACCTCAAAGCTTCAGATCCTCCAAAACAATTGAATCTTTGCCCTCTACGTTGTATTTGCTACAAGTTTTGGTTTAGAGCAAAGTAGTAGATAAATGGTTCCTCTTATTGACTATTCCATAGTCTTTGTGTGATGTAACCTCTGTCGGAAAGTAATAGATTGATGTTTCAATTTTATGCAGTACTGTGGTCTTTGGCCTCAGAACTGAAACCAAAATAAATGTGAGCATTTTTGGACCTTTTGCTAAAACTACACTATGCATTCCTTTAATCTTTCTTTCTAGAGACATTGTACAATAGTTTCCTTGTTTTAGACCTTCAGCATTGCTGACATTAATGCAATTATTTTTGACAAGTTGAAAATCTTCCTGTAATTGAGTTTCTATTTGACTTTAATGTTTGCTCCATTTGGAAGGCTCTGTTAACAGATTTCAAGCTGTGATAATAATATTTCCTTCCTCTATTATCAAATGTTCTAATCTGTTTTCTTTCCAGATCACCACTGCTCAGAATGACCATGAGATATTTTTCAAAAGGTGCAAAATATCCTCTTTTAAAAAGCTTAGAGTTTGGGGTTTTTTTCTTTTTAAAATTTCACATATATTGAAGTGACATGGAGAGTCTCAGACAAAACAAGTCAGTAAGACTGGAAGCACAAAATTAGAATTTAACATGATGTTTACTTAACACCTCGTAAAACAGAACCATTTTTTAGAAGTAGCTTCTACAATTAATGTGTTGTATTAACTGATTAGGTATAATGAAATATAGGTTTGCTGAATGCATTTTTCTCAGCTGTAGGTGCTATAAAAGCCATATAATGGTGAAATTCTTAATAACTTTCTACCCTAAGTTGTCTTCCTTGAAATAATTTTTTTTTTTTATTTCTGCAATTAAAGAATGCAAAATTTAAAGTCTTCAATCTTTACCAGTACAAACTTCCTACACTGTCACTTACAGAAGTTATTGCCACAAGCTTTCTCTTTTAAGACACTCTGACAATTAAATTATCATTTTGGTTTCCATGTGATTTTCCTTTTTCCCTGGCAGTGTTGCTTCAAGTCATTTATTCTGAGTTATCCATGTCAGAGTAAAGATATGTTACTCTAATAAATCGACTCTGAGGTCTTTGTGACTGTCTGATAGTTTGAGTTTAAAGGAGAAATGTCAACTTTCAACTCTGGCTGTAACCCTCTGCTTTTGGAAAGCATAGCTAGGGAAACAGTGTATAGATATTGGATATGAGACAAAAAAATCTTTTCCCTCTACTCACTATTGTGACTGATATTTAAAGGATAAAATATAAAGCAAGGTTTTATTAGAAATCCCTGTAAAATCAGCCAAATAAAGGACAGTTTCATAGACAAAGAAGATTGTTTTTAAGTACTGCCTACTCCAAATCCTTGTTCTTGGGCTACATCAGCTGGTGGTCACCTAGATCAGCAGGTTTGGCAAGGACATATACTACCATTCAAGTATCACCCAAGATGTGCATACCAACACTCATTTAAAGTATTAGTCAGATTTATTACACATTTTTAAGGGTGTATGGAAGTTGGAATCAGATGAGAGAGGCAGTAAGGTATGATCTCAACTATTCTTTCATTGATGCAATTATTGGCAATTGCTCTCATGCCCCTTCTCTGCAAGATTCAAAAACAAATCTCCAAAGTAGAAAACCAGAAGACATAACTGTAAGGATATAATTATTATGTTCATATTCTATGAGAGAATGTCTGTACTATGCTTAGCTCCTCCATGTTTCCTTTGCCTTGTATATGAAGTGTTTAATAGGAAGGGGAAAGATCCTCTTGGAAGAGAGCTGGCCAGATTTCTGCCATATATATATAAATATATTCTGCCATATATGAATATATAGTCACAACAATGAAGAATATTAAAACCTATAATAATCAGAATACAATAATAATCAGAAACCACACTGATGCTGCTTCTGAGGATTGTACATAATCACTCCTCTTTCCCATCTCTGTTTTCCTTGGTTCCTCAACACACTGACATTGGCTTTTTTTACAGAAAAGCCATTAACTGTCCCCATGTTGAGAAGTATAGCCATGAGACTTTTAGTGAAAGGTGGAATTATAGAACATCACAAACCTCTTAAGCAAATGACAAAACAGTAATGCACTGTGTTCCCTTGACATCTGGGTTTCATTAATAGATTATGTTATTGAATATGTTTCCATTATCAAATAAAGAAATGCTTATTTGCTACATCTCATCAAATAACATAAAAAAACATTTGCAAATATATGTACCAAATATGACTTAAATTCAGTTTAGCATTATTCAAAGATTCATGCTCCTCCTTATCATCAGATACTCCATTTTGTGCTGTTATTCATGAAAATGCCCAGCAACCACACACCCAATTTCTACCCATGTGCCAGAAATTCACTGGTATTCATTCTTTGTTCTTTTTCTCTCATTAAAGAGGCCAGTTCTTCTGATGGGGGAGCAGGAAGCATGACCCATTCCATGCTGTGACTGGAGAGCTTGAGACTTTTTAGGTTTGAAACCTGAGCAGGGAAGTGAGAAGGTGCAAACCCACACAAAGCAAAATGAACCCTGTGTGACACAAGAATGGTGAGTTTCACACAGGACTGGTACTGGTATTTTAAGGTTGTGATGAATGCAGGGAAAAAAAACACACCTTGTAGTGCTGGTGTAAAAGATTTTGTAGTTAGTTTGTCCTGCAAATCTACAGCTTACACCTTTGCTCTAATCAGAGTCTCTGTGTCACACTTACTGCAGAATATTCTTGTGTTGAAGCTTTCTTTATAATTGAGCCCCCGTGATCTCATCTTATTTTTAAGCATTAAAATGTTGTTAAATACACTTTCCATTGCTAAGAGGTTCTGCCATGTAACCAGAAATTTGCAGATAAAGTTTTCAAAGAAGGAAAACAATTGGCAGAACTGATAACCCTGAAGACAGATATGTTCCCTGTTGCCTGCCTTTCCTGTGATGGAGTGATGCTGTATAAAAGCACCAGATAAAAGGGAACGTATCTTGAGTAAATAAACATATACATGAAGACTATTTGTGTACAAAGTTTTCAAACACCTAGCAGTTTCTGGGTTTCTTGTTGAAGTATGCAGGAAGCTGCTGAAATGTTTACTATACTGCTCTTTGCAGCACAGCATTGTGAAGAAATTTTTTATGTAATTGCTTTTTCTTTTTCTATTTACACATTTAACAATTAAAGTTAATGAACTGGAAGGGCCACTCTGTACATGATTTTTTTAACCTGCTGCTACTATATAACTTACCCCTCAATGTCATTAGCTTTCATTGGCACCTTCTAAAATACCCAGGCTTGAAATGTTTGTAATTTAGGATTCCCTAGAGAAGAGTCTAGCTCTGAAGAACATTTATTTTAGCATTAGGGAAGATGAAAGCTATGAAGTTATTACAAGGCCTTAGCAATAGGAAATAAAACTTGTTGATTTAAAAATATAGAACAGAAATTAGAAATACCAAAACATGGGAAAATCTGTTTAATGCACCATAAAGCAAAGCAGAGAGCAAATCATCAAGCAGACTGGTGGCATATTTAGCCACCAAAAATGGCACAATATGGATTTTTTTTATGCTGTTAGCTGGATGCATGAGCACATTTAAACAGTGTTAGTAATGCTAAATAATGCAGATATTTCTGCACATTAGACAATATTGTACTAGATACAGGTTATAGAGATATTATGCAATTTATTATCTGTACTACTATCCACTCCCTTATTCTCCTGCAAGAGTATGCAAGAAATTCTTATCCATAGTTGCCTCATAAGGGTTTTTGATTCCAGTGCTATCATATTGGCTAGCAGGTTTGTGATTTGAAATGTTGATTGCATAGGAAGTAATGCTGAGTAATCAATAGGGTTACAAATGATATATCATACACAAAACAAGATAACAAGTAATGCAGAAAATATCATAAATGGATTTTTTCCATAGAAGAAAGTGGTTTGCCATTTTTGCCAGAGCAGCACATTTTATTCTGAGGTTTATTTGTTTTTTCTTTCTTTTCTTTTTGCATGACAGCATAGGTTTAACATTTCTGGGAAGGAACTGCTCCTATTATTTAGTTTTGCCACTGTATTGTGAGTCATACCTGCCTGTGCCTCTTTCCCTGTATAAATAGATATTTCATTTTCTATCTTAATCATGTGTCATCCTCTTGAACTTGCTAAGTATGCAGATTTATAAATATGGTTGTGATAGCCTTAAATATACTATGATGTTAGCTGTGCAAAAGACATATGTTTTTTACACTTACATTCAAAAGATACTCAGATTCATATCTAGGACTTTGGATATGATTCATGTCATTTAGTTCCACAGTAGCAAGTTATCTTGTCTAAGGTTATTGCCTAGGCTGTCTTTAACCAGGGGAGAGGTAGAGTCATATCTAGGAGGTGAGCTGAAACCTATACCTAGGTCTCAGACTTAGTTATGTCCATAGACAACTTTTAAGGGTCCCAAGTCATTATAGAGGTTAGAAGGTTATGAAAGTACAAAAACAGTGGAGTCAATATTTCACTCTTCACAATAGCCATGTGATTATTTTAACTAGAATGACTGAGTTTCAAAATAGTCTTTATTATCCTTCTCTGATTCTATCATTGTGGTTGTCAGCAGCCTAATTTTCTGTATGCCATCTAATAAAATGAGCAAAACTTATTTCAGGAGAGTGGATACCTCAGAAGAAATTATTCCATTTAATTCTTCAATTAAGTTCCCAAATGGGAACATGGACTGATATATGAATGTAATGTGTATTGGTCCCATATCTCATCTCATCTGTTGTTGGTGACCAGCTCTGCTCTATACAAATACTAGGAATTTTTCCTCCATGTTTTCATATTTTAAAAACTTTTCCTTAAAAAAAGTTTTGGTTTATTTTATTTTAATTTATACTACCCAAGTAGGAGTGATATATAAGATGCAGATCCAGTTATATCAGAAAGCAATGCATAAAATTTTGGGCTTCAGTGCTTCATAACATGAAAACATGAAGATGCATGAAAACCAAACAAATATTATCTCAGATTTTGTCTTTAATTAATGCATTGGCAGTTGTTTGGGGTTACTAGATTAATCAGAATAAGGGGCTGAGACTCAGCTACTGATCCAGACTGCCTGCTTACCAACAGTATCTAATTGCTGTTCTGGGAGCTTGATAAGGACTTTGATAAGTCAGTCATTACATACCTCATCCTGAAGGGTAAAAGGAGAATAAAATACCTACCTTTTACAACACATTTTAGTGGTTATTTTATTCACCTACAAACTCTGAGATCTAGGTAGTAGCTCTTGTTCAATTGTTCAGGCTTTAAAACATAACTTCTGCATCCAGCCAAGTGGGAGGGGTATCACTCTCCATCCCTCCTGGTAAAGTTGTTCCTCCCTCTACTAAAGCAAGCAGAGGGAGAGCCATAGGGCTAGGGGAAGAACATACTGAAAAGAAAATTCCAATATCCCAGCGAACAGAGGATAAAACTCTCTCAACTTACTGTCACTATTGTTTTACTTTGCTCTCATCCCAGGACACCCTGGTATAAAATGCAAAGAAAGGAAAGGGAAAGGGAAAGGGAAAGGGAAAGGGAAAGGGAAAGGGAAAGGGAAAGGGAAAGGGAAAGGGAAAGG
>JAOEGS010003739.1:0-14345 GCA_025447755.1 Corythornis vintsioides
ATGCAGTATATATATATACACAGTATATTTATATTTTAATATAATTTTATAAATATAACACATGCATATGTTTAGTATACAACATAAATTAACTTGTATATTTGCCATAAACTTACCATGCATATTACATTAATATAATTGCCTGTTATGTTAGAGAGATACTCATTTGAATACTGAGTATATTTTAATAAGCTTAATACAAACTAGAAATAGAAGCAGGGAAGGGCCTGAATGAAAATGAGATAAATGGGGAATCTACCTGACAACAGAGGATTAAACAATCCAAGTTTATTATTCTTTCAAAATTAATCCTGAAAGATGATGCAGTTGTTCTTTACATAATCAGTCAGAGTTAAAAGATCAGGAAGAGAAAATAAATCTGAAACTAAAGAACAATGGCAGTGCTACAACAACAAGTGTAACCACCTTTCAATAAATCCAGTTTCATAATTCAAATAAATTTTCAAATCACTAGAGAAATAAGGTTTCAAATGAAGTTTTCCAACAAGAGTAGTGGGGAGTAAAATCCCAGTAAGTTCTTAGGAGGAGCTTATAAAAAGGATTTTGTGTGCTCACTAGCACTAGAAGCAGATAGACTTGGCAGTCAGACACATGCTAGTGTCTATTTATGTGCAGAATCAAAGTGCTTTACATAGAGCAGTTCAAACACTAGGTAGTGAAGTTCATAGTTACAACTGAAGCAGAAAACATCTCTTAGATACATTACAGGTTTTGTGTTCTCTTATTAACCTAGGATAATTTCACTCTTTTTCATTGGGAAATCAACAAATAACCTAATAGCAAATACCTTGTTGTTTTTCTGGTAACAATCATCATTCTGAGGGCATCATCTTGCTCCATTTACTTCTCACATTACACCAGCATGAACATAAACACGCTGTTACAGAATATATCTGTAGAACACAGATACATTCAGAAGCTCCTGAAACAGATACCCAAAAATTCAAAGGGGATTGTTGCCATCCTGACATACACTGCAACTACATCACTGGCGTCCATGACTGTCCAGCAATACGCACTACATGCGCCCAAAGAATACTGTTAATTTTATCAAGAATTGCAACCAGAGTATTTCTACAAACCACGATGTCACAATAATCTTGCCACTGTTTGTTCAACCTACTTTGTGAGAGCACTCTTCCGACTCCAGGAAGTAATTGCATTTTCACTCGCTGCATCTCAGAGGCAAATACAGATCAGCAGATGGTGGTTTGAGCTGGTTAGTGTGACATGCCATACAGCCTCTTCCCCACCTGAGTCCACTAGTGGACACAAAGTGATTGCTGGGAACTACATTTCTGTAGTATTAACATTCAAATTGACCCATCTACAACTCTGGGAAAATTAATCTACTGGTCTGAAAAAGTTCCTGACTTCTGACAGTTCAGCTTGATTCTGAATGTCTCAGAAGCTACTTTTGAGGCAAGTTTGTTCGGCAAAAGATACATTAGGATGTAAATACCAGTTCAAACTTTGTTATATGTTTGCATATTGCTCTATGTAACAGTAAATGCTTTTATTGCCTATCATAGTTTAAAATTTAGTATGGCTTAAAGAAGTGGAATTATACATAGAATTTGTTGTACTACTGAAAATTCAATGCAAATTTTAGTAAAATCCTGATGAATGAGTTTCAGGGATGAGAACTCAGCATAAAACCATGCACCTCCATCTTTCTCCATACCTGTTTATTCTGTATTATCACTTTGCATCTTAATTTTCATACCAGAAATTGAACTTCTGCTACACAGCATGTCTTATTCCAAATATAACAAACCCTCTGGAGTCTCCACAAAGCAACTGGTTCAGAACACCTCTCTGCTGACAATCTTAATCTGATACCTATTAAAATTTTGGTAGTCTTTAGACAATGCTCAGAAACTTAGCACTGAGTTGCCTGTAATGATGCTTGGTGGTTTTCTTCTCTAGTCAGTTACAATTTACATAGAATTCACAGCATGTTTCCTTCAGCAAAACATCGTATTTTTCATCAAGTCATTAAGACCAAAGAGTATCTCCTGCACTTTGACACACTCAAGCTAAAATCCAGATGCGTGGCAGCTATTCACAAACTCTATCTCTGCTGCCTGTCTCTTTCATACTGAAACAGACACCAGCTCTCTAGAGGACAAAGGTTGACAGTAACCTCCTTTCATTTCCCTTATCCAAGATGGCTATGGAGCAGGCTGTTTCTGCCCTCAGCTATGATGGCTATCAAAACATATTTTTATGGACTTCCTGCCCAAAAAAAAGATGGCAACCTAAGTGGCATCTTGCTGCCCTTATCTAACATGGCTACCAAAGCTCACTGCCTCTTTTGGTTGTGTGGCAAACTGGTTCACAGCGGTGAAGCGTGAGCTCACCGGTCCTCCTTATTCCTGCTCAGCACAGTACAGCCGCTGAACATTTTATACTAAACTCTTTGCAACCACGTGTTGCCTTCCACAGTTCTAAGATGAACAGTTTCTAGTAAGCATCATAAAATCCTCATACAATAGTTGCATCCTTATTTCAGAATGCAACCACTTTCTATATTTTTATTTTAGCCTGCGAGTTAGCCCCTGATAATTTTTTAATTCATTAGGCAATTTGCAATAGGAGTAAAAGGGTCTGAGAGATAGCTAAAAATGAGCAGCTTCTCAGAAAGCTGGCATTCATGCAGAAAAGGAAGGCTCAGATTAATGTCCTCACTGAAAAGTAGGCAGAACTTTGTTGTTACATGAGCCACTTGGCAGTGCTAAGAAGTATTAGGATGGCTGTTGGCAAGTACCACTGTTGCCCCCAGGGGATTGTCAAAATGGGATTTCTCCAGGAAACAGAGGATTCAGGATACCATAATACGGTGGCAGCCTACAGTTTAAAGGACACAGATTAAAGTATTAGTTCTTTCTGCTGGTCACAGAATTGAGAAGATCTATTTCAGTATCAGTAACAGTATTTAAAAATTATAAATACTTAGAGAGAGAAGATCAGAAAAAGGTATCCATTGCTCAAGTTTCTCTCTTTTACTTCTCTTAGGTCCTCTTGATGGCAGTGATTCTTGTTCATCTTTAATTGTACTTTCAGACTTCTTTTCTCCATTAAATATGTGTATGAAAATATTAAAAATGCTCTCAAACATTCTGTTCATTCCACCACCTGTAGTATTCTTTGTTCCCACTTTTTACACATTTGCAGTTCCAAAATCTCAATTATTTCTACTTTCACAACCTTTCCCTCTAAAATCAAACTCCTGATGGACTTGAATCTACTCCTTATTTTCCCTGTCACTGTAGCATTTTCATTGCTGTTTTGATTACTTACAGCATTTTGTGTGCTATGAGTATTGCAATACTTAATTCCCATTTCTTTAAAAAGAATGAGGAATAAGTTTATCACAATAGTTTAATCTCATAAAGAAGCTGATGAAAGCCATGAAGTGGTTTTTTCAGATGTTTTTTGCTTGTTCTCCTCCAGGAGAATTGAAAACCATGAATATATAGTCTTAAAGCTTCTACCTTTTCTTTCTTTTGCCTTATTAAATAAATACATAAATAAAACAGACTTGTCTCTCATCTTGCATTTTGTTTCTTTGCTTCAACACAGATGTCACAGCCTGGTTTTGCTATCTTTTTCTCATTGGATAATTTGAAGGAAACAGAAAAAATACCTAGGCTGTAATGAATGACAGTTGGTGTTGCCCCGCCCCTCACATCACAGTGCAGTCAAAAAGAAAGGGAAAACAAATGAAGACAGCACTGAAATTTTTCTGAGCTATAAGTAATAATGCAGCAATCATGCTTTCTTTCATACACTACACTGCCTTACCTCAGCTGTTGCTTATTTCCTTCACATACTGATGCCTGAAACTGACTGGCCCTGAGCCACTTCTGTCCTCCACAGCCTTCTGACATCAGGGAACCTTCCCATATCCCTAATCCTAACACCTTGTCAACTGGTAATTATAGTGCTGGCACAATTTCAACATCTATTTTACATCAAACAATCTCTACATCTCACCTTCATAGGGAACAATGGACCTAAAAATTAAATCAGACTGGAGACCTGTTCAGCACTGGCCTATGACCTTGAAAAAGTAATCACCTTTCCTTGGTTTCTAGGAAACAGGGATAAGTGTAGCCTTGGATGATGCCCCAAGGCCCAGCAAAGGAAAACACTGCATCAGTGACCCCACCTGTCCCACCCTGACCCTTCCCTGTCACTCTGCCCTGTACCTGCACTTAGCATTGCAAGGGTGTCTCCCCTTGCCTCGTTCCAGCTGCCAACCTGTAACTAGAGGAGGCATCACAGGGCCAGGGTTTCTCCCTCCCCAAGACAAGTCAAATGACACACTGCAGCTTCTAAAATTTTCAGCCTGGGATTACTGAGCAAGAGCAGCATGGGGAAAACAGGAAGAGGTCGGGGAGACTCCTATACTTTCTCGTGACAGTTATGCTGACAGCATGTGAACCCCGTTTCTCCTCAAGGGTCACCTACTTAACGGCAGACGAACCCCGTTCGCTCGCTCGCTCGCTCCCGGACAGAGCTGAGAACTGAGGAAGGGAAAGAGATGGGACCCGTCCTCACGGACTCACCTCAGAGACCTGACCCCGTTCCCACCTGCTAACGCGCCCTAGCTGGGCCCTTCATCAGCCCCCCCCTTCCCTTTCCCACTTCACGGGAGACCACTCGGCCCCCCAAGAACCGTATGAACCTTCGCCGTCCTGACGGCGGAGGCTACAACCACCACCCATCTCCCCTCCGAGGCACCAATATTCCCTTTCCCCAACCTCCCACAAGTCGCCCCTGCCCATTCTCGCCCTGCGTCCCCCACCCCGCGCACCCGGAAGAGGGCGGCAGCGGCACTAGGGCGGAGCCTTGGCCGCTGCGGCAGCTTCATCGGACGCAGCGCGCCGGCGCAGGCTCCCCTCTTGCGCCTGCGAGGAGGCTGGAGGCGGCCGCCGCGTCTTCCCTTTGGTCAGGCCCCGCTAAGGACGGCTCCTCCCTCCGCCACTGTCTGCCCTCCCCCCGACCCCCGCCCCTCCCCGGCAGAGCCGCGGCTTCTACACCGGGTAGGTTTCCAGTCACTATGGCGGCCACTGCGTTGAAGGTAAGGGAGGGAGCGGAGCCAAGCCCTGGTGCCCCCCGTGTTTCCCTGGGAACTAGGCAGCGCTCGGCCGGGGGGTGGCGTGGGATCTTGCCGGGTGAGAAACACGCCTGACCCCGTTTGTTTTCGGTTCTGCAGATCGAAGGAAAGTTTTCCTGGTCGGCGGCTGCCTGAGAGGCAGACCTACCGAGCGGGAGGCGTCCGGGCCCCGCCGCCAGGCCTCTCCCGCTGCCGCCGCCGCAGGGCCGGTCGCCGCCGGGCCAGCGGAGCCGCGCTCGGCGGGCGAAGAGCGCGGGAGGCTGAGGAGCGGGCCCTCCTCATGCGCAGCCACCTGCGGAAGGGCTGAGCGGAGCGGAGGGGACGCCGCCCCTCCTGGCCTGCAGCTCTCCCCGCCGGGGGCTTCAAGTGAAGACTTCCTGGAGCAGCCCCTTGCTCGCCTGCATCCTCCGCTGGTCCCCCGCGCACCCCAGCACGCCCGCCGCGGAGGGAAGCTTCCCGCTGCTGCCGGCCAGAGTCGTCGCGGGCACCGCCTGGGAGCAACCTATCAGTGCACCTTGTAGGCCGTCCCTGAAGGACCCTTCCCACGCGTTGGTTTGTCCTCCAGAGGAGAGTTTGGAGCTCTCTCCATGCCTTATCAAGTTCCTTATCTGAGTGTTTGTCTGAAACTGTAGATCATTTCAGCTTTTTTCTGGTGGAGGGGTGGAAACCAGTATAGCTCTCATACTCCATCCTAAATCGAGGACCATCTATTCTTTTTTGGTTTAATACATGAAGATGGTGAAATGCAGATTTCCATGTGAAGCACCTAGATCTCTCTTGTGGAGTGAGGGTTTTGTATTCACCTTCCAACTCCCAGTCGGTGTGCTTTGAGAGAGGACAATAATCGTTCTTCCTCATCCCCCTTCCCTAAACTTTTCCTTGCTTCCATGTTGCATTGGTCAGAATTTTGGTTGGTGTTGTTTACGGAAGGGGGAGAAGACAGTTGAGGTTACCAGCAAAAGTACTTGTATGACTCATCTACTTGGATTTAAGACATTCTGCCTTTCTTTCAAGGAGCCTTTGCTTCTCTTTGAAGGAATCAGATGCTTGTTCATACTCTTTCAGAGAAGGACGGATTGAAAGTTGTACATTTTAGAGTATTTTTGGTCCACTGCTGATATTATTAAAAGACATAATGGGGCTTTTTCACTGGATTGTTGCCAGAATTAGTTTACACACTGAAACAAGGGGTTTTTAGGCCTCTCATATAACAATGTTTGGCGTACTTTAATATAAAATTTCTGTGGAGGTTTGGCTTTAAATTGTGGAGGACAGTCTGCATCAGAAGAGGCTCTCTTCGTCTCTGGTTGGTGTGGCAACCCCAATTTGTCCTCGATGCCTTCAGCCTTGGCCATCTTCACTTGCCGCCCGAACTCTCATCCATTTCAGGAGCGTCATGTCTACCTGGATGAGCCCGTCAAGATCGGCCGCTCAGTGGCTCGCTGCCGGCCAGCTCAGAATAATGCAACTTTTGACTGTAAGGTGCTGTCCAGGAACCATGCTTTGGTCTGGTTTGATCATAAGACAGGCAAGGTAAGATGGGTGCTTTTTTTAAAAATAGTGAACTGCACGTTTGTTTTAGCAAGTTTGTGTAGGTCGCCAATCACTTTTGTTTTGCCATAATAAATATGGTTTCAAATGGAAGGAGTAAGATTTGTATTATAGCTAAAATGATTACTTTGCAGGTAAGTTGTTAATTTCTTATTAAGCAATGACTGTAAGTATTAAAAATACATAAAGCTAACAGTTGAAAATGGTGGTAAAAAATTTGCATGTATATTATTCGTTGCTGGAAGTAGGTGATTTTGAGGTGAGTAATACAAATCTGAAAGCACAGGCTTGTATGAATATAATGGTGTGATGGTATTTTTTCACATCCTGAGAAATTACTGTTTTATCCAACCATGTAAACAAATCTTATTGTGAGGAGTGTCAAAAAGCAGACTTAAAAACAATTGACATTCTTTGTCAATTACTTAAGCTTTTGAAACTTTATAAAAACTATTTTGTTGTTTAGATCGGATAGGTTTGTTACAGGCAGGAGGAGTATAACAAATGGCATATATAAGATGTTTTCTCATTGATAGTGAAAATGGTTTAAAAGTATGTTGTTTTGTCTTAACTGTTCTCAAAAGGCTATCAGCCTTCCTGTTAGATGAAATGCAGGGGTTCTGTAGTGCATGTTTTGTCCACTAGAGATTGAACTGGGATAAGAGAAGTTATTTTACTTAATGACTGTCAAGTTAATTTTAAATATCCAGCAAGAAATTAATAAAGTGAGGATTTCTGTTGCTCAGCACTATATTTTTTTCCCCTCAAATATACTGATGTTATGCCCTGGAACTTCATATGCTCTAAATCAGCTCTGTTTTTTAGATTTGCAGCATGCCCTTCTATGAAATGCGGTCAGTGTAGCTCTTGATTTTAAAATTAATATGGTCTGAAATTAATGCAGTATTTTTTAGTAGTATGACACAGCATGAGAAACAGTACAAGGCAATCAAAGTTCTTAAACCCTCTATTGTTGACTTTCCTAAGTTATGCAATACTTGGGCATGATGGGACAAGACAAGCATTTCATTTCTTAAGGCTGGGTTATGGCATGGCTTGCAAGTTACCTGCATGCATTTGTGCAAATTGCTATCTGTGTTAGGGTTTCATTAGGCATGTTGTTTTGGCTCTGCTGTGTATCTGATGGGGTTTCTTGGATGCTTTAGAAAATTTAAATGCATGAAATGTTTGCAGTTTAACCTTATTTTTTAACCTTTCTTTATTGACTTGATGAAGCAAAATGTTCCAAGTTATTGTTGTTTGTAAATTAAAAATTATTTTGCATTTATCTTTTTAACAAATTTTCTTATGCTTTTTAAAGATTTTTAAGACACACACCCCCACCCCCCAATTTAATGATTGCAAATAGTCTAACCATATTAAAGATATTTAATTTGGCAAAGCACTGAGTGTTGAGCAAGCCTGCTAAGTAATCGAAGAGCTTAAACTGACAGCCAGCTGTGGGGCATTTTGGTTCTTTTTTAATTTTAGTTAGCTTTGGCTTTTCTAATACAGGCCCCAAAATTATATACTTATTCATTTTACCTAGCTGATCTAAAATAGCAATTGGTGGTAGTAAATAAGTGAATGATATGTGATAGTTTTTGAGATACTGTCATAGGAATATTTGATGTAGATCTTGATGAAGATGGCCCGGGTGAGTGTCAGGATCAGCAGCCATGGTGATCAACCCCAGAGTGGGTTTGGGATCAGCAGCCATGGTGATCAACCCCAGAGTGGGTTTGGGATCAGCAGCCATAGTGATCAACCCCAGAGTGGGTTTAAGGTCATGCATGGGGTACCTTAGGTTTTGCTTGTTAGGTTGTGTGGTTCTATAAAAGGTGTAAAGCACTAGTACAGCAGCATGGAGAATTTTGGATTCTGTGTTTATTTCCTGTTAGCATAGTCTGTTCTTTCAACTGGTTGAGTGTCTGTATGGTGCATGGTGAGGTAGTTGGAGGAGAGGGAGAAATACATTGTTAGGGAAAATAGATATAAAATGTGGTTGTGAAAAGGCAGGTAGAAGAGATTAGTAAATACAGTCTTAATTTTGAATCACAAAAATTAAAGAATTCTATGGTGCTTTCAAAGTAAAAACAACAAAATAAACCTGTGCCAGAACATTTGCATGCAGGAATGTTTATTGTCATTGTTTACACAACTTCTAATAAGTACATTACATTTAAGAGTATGTCATTATCCTTTCAATGACCTATATTTAAACCTGCATGCATTCTTTTTGCCATAGTATTTGTAAACATTTCTCTTAAGCTTTTATCAGATCTGAGTTTTATAAAAGATAAAAGACCTTGAAATGTCAATTCAGTGATAGAAACCTACAAATACTTCGGAATAGGCCATAAATGATCTGGGGCTGCAGTTTTCCTAAATTGTGTACTTTGTCAATACAAGTTTCTGGTGTTCCCAGTCCCTGAGTCCAAACTATGTGCTGCCTCATGAGCTGCCTTTAAATTATACTTTTATATATATATACATTTATTTTTTTTCTTTTCTTGAAGGTTAGTTTTGTTCTAGTGAATTATATGAGTGATCCTCTATACTACATAGTCTGTAAACTTAGAAAATGCATTATCTGTAAAGGGTAGAATCTGAACAGTGGGAGAATCCATAAATGGTGGCATGGAAACTAGTGCACAATTTTTAATTTTTATTTTTTTTTTTGAGCCAGAGGTAGGCTTAAGATTAAGTATGTCACATAAGTAGACCCAGCTGAAGATGGCATGTCACTTGGATTTGAAAGATGTGAATGTTTACTTTGTATTAAGACACTGTAATTATGCATGGAAAAAGTTACATGCCCAAAGGAGATAATGTCTGTGTAACATCAGCATTATTAAGGATTAAGGTAGGATGAGTCTTCAGGATCACCAGTAAATAGCAATTAAAATCAGATCTTTAAAGTTGGATTTGCTTTTAAAAATATTTTGACATAATATGTAAGCCTAAAAAATGTTAAGATAAAGGTGAAAAGAGGCAGGGGTGGGAATATCAGTACTTGGACTTTTTCTGTGCTTAGTAATGCTTTTACAATGAGTGCAATACCTTCTTTTGCTTGTACTTTTATGAACGGTGTAATATCTCCTTGTGGATTTTTTTCATATAGCAGTAACATTAGAAGCTTATGTTTAGAGTTTTTTTAGTAATAACAAATAATGAATCTTTTAAGAGATGCCTGAAAAAGTGAGTCACTAAATATGTAGGAAGTAGATGTTGTCCTGAGCATGGAGTGTTCCAAGAAGTGTGAATCAAAGCAAAAGTGGGCTATAGTTCTGAAAATATAAATGTTTGCTCAGATTCTATCACTGCATATGGTCATAATCTGTCAAAACTGTTTAATTGTCTTAATACCAGACCCCCTCCCCAATTAAGTGTGGTTTTTTTTGTTGTTTTTTTTTTTTTTTAAACAAGCAAGTTGAAAACCCCTGAGAATTTGCATGTGATTTCTTCCAAGTTTAAATGCTTCTGGCAGATGTGGTGGAAGCTTTTACTTTGAAACCTGAAGCTTCCAACAGATAGCCATTCTTTATAAAATCAGAATTATTCAGTACCTTAGATTGTTGTGACTATTTGAAGGACATTTTGTAAATAACTGATTTTCAAGGTTTACAAAAGGTGCTGAGAAACTGTGTTAGGAAGTATTCTCTTAGACCAAAAAGACTCTAAAAACCTGTTCATTTTGAACAACTGAAAAAAAAAAAGTCTAGGCACAAGTTTCTGTGTTGGAGTGATAGCCAATACTACTCTTTTAATTTAATTCAAAGTGGGTATGGGTTGAGCAGATTCATAGTATCTTGGTTACAGAAATGCTAGCTAGTAAATTGAAAGCCATATAGTCCACATGATAGCAACTGAAATTAATGAAGTCCATGCCTATAGCTTCTAGCTTTAAAATAAGTGAGGTAAGAATGTTACAGAACGATTTCTGCAGGGAGCACCTTCTTGAACAGAAACAAACTAACCCTGCTTCCCCACACCCCCTCGACTCCTCCCCAAAAAACCCAACATAAGGGACGAACAAAACCAGCCCCTAAGTTACAAACAGGGAATTAGAGATTGGCCATCATTGTTTGAGTCCTTTGGCAAATATGGAAAAGGTTTTGGAACACATTGCTGGGAACATGGAGAAGGTTATTTGATAATAGCCAGTGTGGATTTATTAGGCATAAATCATGTCTGATGAGTCTGGTTGCCCTGTATGATAAAATGGATACATCTGTGGGCAAGGGAGAGCAGTCTACTTACCTTGCATTTAGCAGGACTAAGACCATAAGGATGGCCTTCTAATTTAGGGCGCTGCAGATCGGATATATGAACAACTAGATAAGTCAAATAAAGCTATTTTAAGGATCAAACTCAGTGCTAGGGGTTGATAGGTGATTCTCTATCTGGGTGCTGGTATCTGTATTATGACTTGTGCTGTTTAACATTTTTGTCAGTGGCCCAGAGGATGTGCTGAAGTACACTCCCAGCTGAGTTTGAAGACAACACCAAATCTGGGAGTGTTGTTTGGTGGGAACAAGTTGATATGCTTAAGGGCAAGGTCAAGATTTGGAGGGACCTGACCTTGCTGAACTAACTGGCAGACAAGGAGTATCAGGAGTCTGAACAGGGATAGATGTGAATCCCTGCACTTGGAAAGGAAGAACCCCTTACAGTTGCTTAGACATTCTCCAGAATACTGCATCTAATTTTGGATGAGTGGTGCAAGAAATACATTGATAAAAAAATTGACAGATTTAGATTATCTTTTCTTGCTGTATTGTACCAGGGATAAAAGTATATTGACCACAAAAGAAATATTTTTTTTAAAAGGAAATATATTGTTTACTTGACATTACACAGAATATTTTGTAGAGATCAAAAATTTGGCAAGATACAAGAAGTATATTTTCTCTGGACATCCTGTTCTTTCAGAAGTATTTTAGTAAATCTGTCCTATAAAATTTAGTGGGATATGAAAAATTGGGGATTTTTTCTGCTGTTCCCTATGGAGATAGTCCTGTATGATACTGAGGGCTGTTTGGTGCTGATCTGTGTAAGGAGTGTTTAATTTTTCATGTACTAGTAGCCTTTCCATAGATACAATGTCTTGTTTGTTTTACCCCTATTTCATCTTTCAGTTATGATTCTTGACTTTCAGAGCTGAACAAATGTTTTATTTTTTGGTACTTTTGATGTTGCTGTTTGCTTACAGTCTGGAGTGTCTGTAAAGGAGACACTTTATCCTCCAAACACTGAACGTTTATTCCAAGTGCTCTGTCAGACTGACCTTAGATCTGCTATAATGCACTTGTGGTGAAATTTCAGTGCTTAGATGCATTTGGTAAGAGGGTGATGTCAGTCAGTCCTTACATACACCTGTTAATATTTTTATGTAAGTGTGTTTTACCCTGAGTGAACTCTCCAGTTTGATACTAGTATGATTGTAGAGCACTATGGGACGGGGAGCTTGGTTTTGCTGAACTTCACCAGCATGCTTTCAGAACCAGGGTGGGAGTGCTGGTGGCCGCTTAGAGCAGAGGTAAGTTACTGCTGACAAGGATTTCCCTGCAGAGATACCATCTAGAGCCATTGCTGCAGAGCTAATTCTGTAATTCTTGGAGTTGATCCATTGCAGTCATGCTACATCTATCCTGAGCCAGGAACACCAACACATTGATTTGGTTTTAAAAACAAACAAAAATCCCCTTTGTATTTGCAATGAATTTTTACAAACCTCAAATGAATCAGGTTACTTAGCAATAATGGAGGCAATAAATGTATTTTCCTTAGATATCTAGTGGGATGGTTTGGGTTTGCTCCTGGTCCCAAGCTTATAAATGTAAAGCCTTGTTTCCCTAATATAATTTTTTTTTTTTTTTTTTACTTACTTTCATATGTTACTTGTTGCTATCCACTGATCAATTGCAGGTGGATTTATGTTATAGTGGAGAAATAATTTTGATTTGGCTTTGCAGTCTTATTTTTCTTATTGAATTTGAATAGTTTTGGTTGCTTATTTATGTATGCCATGTGGGTTAGTAGTCTCTGTGTCAGTGTGCTACTTTGGTTGTGTTGAGTTGAATTTGATCTAGCTGAAAATCCCCTAAATGTGTAGGGAATACTGAGATACAAACAGCTGAGTTGTTGCATTTTGTTGTGTTTGTTTTGTTTTGTTTTTTTTTATCATTTTTTTGATAGCTAATAAAAAGTGGAAAATTAATACTGTTTGTGGAACCTGGCAAATGAAAGGGAAGGAAGAATGCTGTCTCCCCCTAAAGCTAGCAATTTTGTAGGCTATTGCTCTTAAATTATATGATTGTTTGTTATCTCTGGATTTTCCTTTAAACCACATAAATATTTTTTTTCTCTTAATGTTGCTCACCTGCTGAGAATTTGGATTATCGAAGAGCTGAGTTTTGTTAAATCTTGCTGTGACAATGTATTAACATTACCAACTTGTCTGTCTTTCTAGAAACATTTCTGCTTATGACAGAATTGTTGGAAGAAGGCTTACAGTATTGTTACATTTTCATTGAACATACACAACTGCTTTTTCAGTCTGCATTAGGAGTTGGAAACACGGACAGAGAGATGGACTGGACTGTACCATCTCAAGCCCCTGCAGGAAGACCTTCTGTCTTCCCAGAACGGTTTCCTTTTTGAAAAGGAAAATCACTGAGCTGGACCCAGGCACTTAATTGGATACAATTTCTGTGTTTTGTACCCGACACACATGTATGTGATTGATCAATAACTTAGAGTTTATTTCAGTCTTGAGAAAGTATAAATAAGTTATGATCTTCCATCAGTCTTATAATAGTCCAAAAATCCCATAGTAACACTAGTTGAGTGGTAGAATACAGAAAATGCTAGCAGCAGTTTGACTTAATTTTTACTTTTACAAAAAAGTATAAAAAGTATTGAGATGAGTAAAAAATAATTTAGGATGTGAAGCGTTTATAATATCTTTGCAAAGTTGAGGAACATTTCAGTGTTAATAGCTGAAATACTGGAGTAAAATACCTGGTATTCTTAGACCTTTGTATGTTATTTTATAGTGAGATAGTAGAATATAGTGAGAACTTGTAGCTGAGAAAAGTATTGACAGTATTGTGTTACTGTTAAAAGAAATCTTGTCCCCATTGCAACATCTTGTTCAGCTCTGGTTTTCACATGGTAATTCTTACATGGTGAAAATATCGACAAAAGATTTCAACATGCAATGTCTAAGATATATAGAAGCTATTTAAGAACAGACTTGTATTATATCGAAGCTATGTAAGAACAGTCTCTTGGATTAAAAGACTACTGAAAATAAAGCTTAAGAACAAGTTAATATTGCTGTACATTCTTATAATTACAATTGTAATAGTTCTTCCATAAAATGAATGCAAGAATTTAAGATACAGAATATGTGGGTGCCTGTAACTCTGTATTGAGAAATAACCATTTCTATTCCTTCCACTGAAATAGTTATGTTTTAAATCAAAGACAAAAAGCTTTATTAGGGACCAGATAGATATCTGTGCAGCTGGTTGTCTTGAAGAGATTTGGTACTGCTGCTTTCTGCATATGTCATTACTCTGATATGGCAGTTTTTGCTCTTAACTGGCACTTTTTTTTTTTTTTTTTTTTTAGAGCTCTT
>JAOEGS010003739.1:21111-34083 GCA_025447755.1 Corythornis vintsioides
TCCTGCTCGGGCAGGGGGGTTGGACTAGATGATCTTCTAGGTCCATTCCAGCCCCTAATATCTATGAATCTATGAATATATATATATATATACCTGAAAGAAGATAAGCAGTGATCTATTGCAGTTTAAGTGGCATAGAGGTTGCAGCTCATTGACTCACTGTGGGCACACTTCTTTCTGGGTTGCAGAGCATAATACTTATAAATCATACACAGTTGGTAAACCTTTAGGAAGAGGGAAATTAAAGGTTGAAAGCTTCTAGTTGTTCCACAGTCAAGTTTTATAATTACTATTGTCTAACTGGCAAAAAATTGTGTTGCATTCTGTCATAAGGCCCAGGGCAATAATTACTTCTATCGTATCTTACCACAAAATATTACTATTGAGTGACTTGCTTTTAGTAAATCTGTTTCTCTTTTAAAGTAGTAAGTGAAAACTGGATTAAATAATTTGCACATTGGTTATTGCATATATTAATAACTGATAAAATCCAGAGAGACTTCCTGAAACTTTGTTTGTAGGTGATTTCATATAATTTGATACAAAATAATTTAGGTATTGATAGAGTAGTTAGGAGTAAAGGATAAAAGTGGCTTGAACTGACAACTGTTTTTCTTCCAGAATAATACCTTTATTCTTTTGGATTCTTTTCCTCTAGTTCATTACTCTGAACTATTGATCTGGTTTTGTTTACTAGTTTACTGTTTCTGTTATTTAAAGTTTCAGGCTAAGCCTTTCAAAGGGAAGTGAAGAAAACTAGTGTTCCTGATGTGCCTGTGAAGAAACCCTGAGGTTATAAAGCCGTTGAGAAGGGGAGAAGCTGAGTGCTGCTGCGGGTGGATGAGGAGGAATTGTGTCATGTTTTACTTGGTTCTCGTTGGCACTGGTCGAGTGAGTGGGGTTGGAAGCCTAGAGACACCCAACTGCTGAGGCTAGAAATACCAGGCCATGCAATTTGTGCAGTCAGTAGGGAGGTAAACTGCTTAAGTTGTCCACCTTTGAATTAAGAGTGAAAAATGCCATTTTACAGGGTGAGGGACCTTGTTTAGCAGAACACGTTTATTTTATCTGACTTGTACCGAATTTTAAGAAACAGTAAAGCAAGTTGTGGAGTAAACAAATATAGTAAAAATACAGTTTGTTAGTCCTATGAGAACATAAGAATTAAATGACATATTTTGTATTTATGTCCAGAGATGTTAACGCATCTTTGGGGTTTTTTTTCAAGTACCTTCTTTTGAAGGCTGAAACTATAGTTTTGAAGGTTGACGTTCAGTGGTGTGCTTCTGGTTGCTAATGTGCTTTGCACATGTTGCAGTTGTGTGATGAGAGGGTACTAGTCTACGCTTAATTCCTTCACATGTCCTTTTTTTCTTTTCCAGAAGAAAGCAGAGCACATATACAGGGAGGAAGGTGGAGGTGTGCTATTGTGCAACTCTTCAAGCAGATGTTTGCAGGGGGTAGAAGAACTGTGTGCACTGCATGATACCTCTTTCCCAATTGAATGTGCTGTGAAATGTTAGTGGTCCTCAGCACAAGCCTGGTGCAAAAGAAGGGACTTGTTAGAATCAAAAATAGTTGAGATACATAGAGAGGAAAGCAGGGAGCTGAATCCTGACACTTCCCTGAAAACTTAGCAGAGAGATTCTGAGTGCTGTTGAGGAATGTTCTATCCACTAAAGCCAAGAGATGTGTGAAGACTGAGGCTCTGTGTGTATTGCTTTCCATGAACTGCTGCAGGGTCCCTCATTTAAGAATATCTAATATAGAGCTACTTCCTCAGTCCTTAGGAGCTACTGTCAGGTAGCAACAGAGGAAGGAGGTAATTTTAAGATCAAGTAGGAGGATGACTTCTTTTGAAGTCTGTGGTAGACAGACTAATTCCTACCTACTGAGAGGAGCAGTGTGAAAAGGTGCTTTCACCTTTTAGAGGATCTTGCCCTTTACTTGTTACTTGTTTAGTTATTTGCTAGATTATGTAGCTTTAGTAGATATTCACATGGATCCCTGTATAAGCAATCAGGACAGCTGTTATATATATATAAATTCCTTGTTATTATTATGATAAAAACAGAATATGATTGTTTTAAGACTGTGTGGGAAGACATTGAAGTGTTTTTCCTGCATTTGAGTGATAAACACTTCTTCAAGACCATTCTAGGAAAAGTGTCTCAAATGAAGGTTTTGTTGGATTTTTGTTTGCTTTGACTTTTTTCCATGACAGGGTTGAAGTAATGCAAAGCTGTAATAGTCCAATGAAACATTCTGTCAGCTTGCATAGAGTTTGATATGCCTGGTATTTGCATAAGTATAATTTGCAAAGTATAATACTTTGTCTGCAGAGAAAAAGTATTTTCCAAAAGAAGTTCAGAATAATAAATTAGTGGACACACACACATATATATGTTTCTCTTAAATTTGTGTTTAACTTTGTTGCTGCCAGCTCCCAGTGGCCCAACCTATTTTCCTTTGAAACAAGCTATGGATAGCATCTAATTCTAATTAAAATTTATTAAAACTTCATACTAATGCTTGACTAATTATAGGTAGCATAGAAGTCTCACTGATTTTTCTTTAATCAAAGTATAGTGTTGTCTACAGCTATATTAAATTTAAGACTGGATGACAAGCCTCTTGGTACGTCAGAGCTCATTACTTAATAGCAAACATGTTTTTTGTGGAGAGACTGTGTATTCTAGGAGTGAAGTTTGAATTCCATGTGAACTTAATTTGAGAGTTCATCTGGTGCAGTGATACACAGTATAATTTATTATTTTTTTGTATCATAGAGTAGATGGGACTGATTTAATGCACTGTACCAGCACGTTGCTACTCTTACTAAATGTCATCATGTCTAATGATTTGGGAAACTAAGCTTGCAGAGCTTTCTTCCATGTTCTTTTGGGAATCTAGGTTTTGAAAAAATTCTTGAAATGTTTTTGCTTTGAGTTACCAGTGCGTGTCCTTCTGATAGTTGTTTTTGTTCTTGTTCTTTTAGTAAATAACTGATTCTCCTGGTTTGCTTTAGTGTCTGGACTTTATCTTTTGTTCTTCTGAGGACCTAGATAATGAATTGTAGCAGAACTTAATATGTTAAATGTCAAGAATACATTTCAAGAGACTGCTACTTCTGTAAAGAAAACACTTCTCAGAACAGCAATATTTTTTAACTGCTTATTAGACATGGAAAAAAAATGTTATTTTCAGTTCTTTTGCAGCATATGGCTAATTTCTAACTAGGTATTTTTTTATCATTGATTAGAAAGTTCAGTTTTGTATATTTAATTTGAAAAGCCTTTGACAGCATTCTGATGTTTACACTTGCCTCCTTATTTTGGGTGGAGTTTCAATAACTTGCATATTTTCAGCAGCAGAAATATAGAAGTTGAGAAATCTAAATTTAAGATCTGAGAAGCAGTAGAATTGTTCATGTGGATGTCGTAGCTTAAAAGTAGCTTTTGTTTGAGTCCCTAGACTGTAAAGATGGAACTAATAGTTGAGACAATCCACTGTATATGTTCTGTAATTAATGGAATTTTCAGTATTTAAAAAACAAACCCGCCTTCATATTATAAACAGTTTTCAACCTAAGTTTCCGATAAACACTTCTTGTTTGCTTTTCAAATCCGGGTGAGACTGTGTAATTACGTTGCCCTCTAGTGGTTGCAACTGAAGTTTAAATAGTAAAAGGCATTTTCATGCATAGGGAAAGAATTTAATGTTTCTGGCTTGCAAATGATTATGTATGTTGTGGTTTTTTTTACAGTAGGAATGTGTTCAATGGTCTGTGGGATGCAGTTACAACCGAATAACACCGGGACTGTGCAAAGAAAACATAATATACTATTACATAATTCAATAGTAAGGAATGCAACCCTTGTTATGACTGAAAAAAATATAATGTTGATAGATTTATTTTACTGTTCAACTTTTTCTTATCTGATGAGATTATCATCAGTGCCTTATTGATATGCTGTCTGTAATATGTGGGGATGGGCCTCTGGCTACATGGGAAGAGTGTAGGGGCACTTGTAACCTTCTGATAGGGTTTTGGATTCAACTTTTAGGTAAGTGGCTGTTAAAAAGAATATTCAATTCCACCTACATTAATTTGCTCTAATAGGCAGAAGGATTTAGGTTCTGTGGTGGGTTTTTTGGGTTTTGTTGTATTTTCTCTACAACTGTCTCTTTTTTTGTGTAGTTCGAAGTAAAATCACTTGATGACTATTCATTCACGGGTGAACAATGTACCAGCTTTCTACTGTGACCAGGACAAGTTCTATAAACTGGTAGCTGTGTGGAAAAGCTTGGTATTAAGAGAGACTGGTTGTATTTCTAGAATTTTGTGTGTGCTTTTCAGGATTGAAACTATCTGTACTTCCATCATTTAAAAAACAAAACAAAAACCAGATGTATGGCACAGTTTAGTCCAAAAAATTGCAAGACTTGATAATGTATTTGCGAGATGTGGATGACTGCTCTCTTTGGATTTACAGCTGAAAGGGTGTGAGATTGCAGTACTTTGAAAAGGCATTCAGATTGGGATTTTTTGTGTGTTTTTGTTGGTTTGTTTTTTGTTTTTTGTTTTTTTTTAATTTGTCTGAAGAGTATAATTCATGGGCACAGTGTTATCAGTTTAATGTACCTGATGACTTTGTGGATATGATTAAAAATAGCTGGAAAAAAAGGCATAAAAATACTTTTGTCTGTGTAGAAAGCTGTACTGGAATAATTGCCTTGGCAAGTTTTGCAACATTAGCAAACATTTAAATCTGTACCAGAGCACCATGTAGGTGATTTTTGTCCTCAACTTAGATTGGTATGAATTATCAGTCACTATGTTTGAAATTATAGTTGCAATACCCTTGAACATCTTGCCTGCTCTCTGCCTGTTCCTGTGTTTCTGCTGGGGTTGTTTGGTGTTCTGAGCCAGTTAGAAGGCTGCAGCACCTGCCCCTTGTTCTGAAGGCAGTAGGATACAGGTGCCTAATATTCTCTAAGATTGCCTATCAGTTAATGCAGTCTCTCCCATTACTGGTGAACCCATCTCAGTATGCGGATGAATGCTATAGGTATTTTTTTAAGCTTGAAAAAAATAAATTAAAAAAATATCTCTTAATGTAAAACTGTTGATCTCAGAGGAACACCAGAAATAATCTGCCTTTGTTCATCAATACTGGCATTCAGTTACTGCTTGCTTTGAAAGTCTTGACCCAGGAACAAATTGCAAATAAATACAGCCTCCTCCCAGACTATTTTCATGCTCACTTTGTTGGAGCTATGGCTTGGCAGTGCCTTGAGGACAAATACTAACCTCCCAATTGTCAAATTTCTCCTCTCTTCTGGGTAATGAATTTTCCATCTTTGGATGGAGCCGCACCCTTCTCTGATGGTGTTTTGTTTCCGGTTAGTTACATTTGCTCTCTGGATGGAATGCTGAATGAAAATAAATGCACATAATAAAAACAGATTTGGTATTTTAAAAAAAAGAAGTTTTGGTGACCCTTTGTCTCAATATGAGGAACTATGCAGTGATCTAGAACTGCAGTATATTGTGGTAGAAGTTGTGGTTTGGACCTGTTTCAAAAATACTTAGTTTAACATGATTAAAATTAGTACAGTGTTATTTGTTCTTGGCAATTCTTTTGAGTTAGGTCTTGTACTTTGCAGCTTTATTAGCTGCATTGAATTTCTATCACCATAACATAAAGCTTATTCTCAGTATGGTCATTTTAACTGCAGGATAGAAAAGTGCAGAAGATTCTTTTCCTTGTGACACCTGTGATCTGATAATAAATAGTTCAGGAGCAGATGATGACAGAAAGGAAGAAGTCTTTGCTTTGTGCAAAGGAGAGATTAATTGACTAGGCCTATTTCAGATATCTTCTTTTTTTTTAATAATAATACTGCAGTTGCATTAGGTCCTTTTGGATATGCTGTTTCCCTTCTTCATACATTTTTCAGGATATTTTTAGCTGTTTTCTGTAATGTTATTGTGATGATACCAAACCACTGTTGCAGTTGGAGGTGTTTGAAATCTGATGAGGTTTTTCTTTGTTTGAATGTGTGATCACTGGGAGTTTCTCTGTCATAAAACGGCAGTAGTATGGAATTAATGATAGTGGGTAAACACAGTACCTTGTGTGAAAGGAGGACAAATGAGGAACAGTTGAAATAGTTTCAACAACTTCTCCCTTTATTCTCTCTATACAGTTGAAATGTGACCAGTTGAAGAGATTCAAGGAATAGAGGAGCTTTAATGTAATGATTAACTAATTGGAGAAACTTAGCAAGACAGATAAGCGGCTTTTGCAGTACTGTACCTGCCTTGAAATGTCTGGGATTATGGTTCAGAGTTGGAGTTCCCTGATAAACTAATGAGCTGCCTCATACTTTGTGCTTTCATATAAGTAGATAAGTAGCTCTTCTGGCTCTTCATGTGGTAGAGTATCTGGTAATCTTGGCTTGTGTGGCTTTTCTCCCATTTGGTTGCAAATGGAAAATATAATTGTTTCCTGACAGAAGTTTAATAATGCATATTTCTTAAGGAAAATGTCAGTTACTCTGTGGCTAATCAGTTACTTCAGTAATTCAAGATTTTTAAGGAAGCAGAAACAATGGATAATGTTAGTGTTGGATTTCTTGTTCTGTGTATTTATTGTGCCAGATCCTTACAGTATTAAAAAATTTTCTTTAAAAACAATAATAAACCCCCAAAGCACTTGTTCTTCATTTGTCTTCTGCTTTCTCTGACAATTTTTGCCTATTTTCCAGTGTTTTTCCACTAAAGCAATCTAGTAGGTGTTACAGATACTTTTAGTTCTTATTTATGCAAGCTTATAATAAGGTCAGTCTCTTAAAATTGAAAGACCAAGAGTGATTGATGTCTCACTTCTGGTCTTAATTTACGGCAAAGATATGACCAAACATGACAAATCTCCTTTTTTATGTCATACTTTTTTTCATTGCAGTAGTCAGCGACAGGACCACAAGATGTTTACTTTAGTCATTGCAAAGCTTGAGTATGTCATGTTGCCAAACTGTCATTCAATTCACTACGGTGAGCAATAATATTTAGTTTAGGAATAAAGTATTTGTGTAAGGACACCAGGATTGATGAGTGTTTCAGCAATATTTTGTGTTTAGAAGTTATCCTCAGTGATTATCCTGACCATGCCTGTATTGCCTGGTAATGGCCGATTAAGGTTTTGTTTTGTTGTTTTTTTAAACCGTATTAAGTTGCAATGTATTTCTGTAATTGATTAATATCGTGAACAGAGTAATATTAGATGAAACCTCAAAATTTGTCCGTCTGTTTTCCCAAGGGTAAACGTTTGATGTGGTGATAGAATTTAATGTAAAGGATACCAAGTAATTTTGGGTATCTCAGCGACACGATACATAACTGTATAAATTGGTGTGCCTAATGAAATAGATGAAGAACAACTTCTTTGCAACAAGTGCAGGATCCTTCTAGAAACCTGGTTTTATCCAGTTTTTAGGAATCCATTATTACACTAACCAGGTTTTTAATAAGTGGCAGGAACATTTTTTCAGAGGTCTCTGTATGTGTAAGATATTGTTATCTATGACAGCAATAATACAAAATAAGTAGTTTCATTATATTGCTTTTGTATCATAATGAGTCTGTTTTGGCATCTTGGGATCATGAATTCCTCAGGAATCCTACTCTTGATTGCACTTTATTGTTAATATATTTTAGCCTAGTGCTTAAAGCAGCAGTATACCTTAAAAATCTATTGGCGTCTTCAGGATGAGTTGTTCACATAGAATTTAAATTATACTTGAGAATTTTCACATAGGCTGAAAAGTCTAATTAGTTTTACTGAAGAAAACTGTCTATAGTACTGAGTTGGGGATATTTTTTTGGTAGGAAACCTCTCTGTTTTGTCTATACTCAAAATAGAGTTGCATCCGTTTCTGAGGCTGTTCATGTTCTTAATCTATTTTGTGATATACTTACAAAAGGAAGTTTTAAGGTTTGGAGTCTGTGAAGGGTCAGACTTTGGTTCAGCTGTGAAAATAAGAAATGCAAAAAATTTCTAGTTGCCCTGAAACTCCAGCGTTTGTAGTAGAAGGCAAATTTTTCAGGAATTCTTGTGAGGTGTGAGGACAAAAGTTAAGTGAAATAGGTATTCTAAAGAGTAATAATTAGTAACTATGGTGACATCTCACCATAGCAAGTCAGTCAGCTATATATAAAACATTACTTGTAAATTAGAGCTCTTCTTCTAGATCTCTTCTCTTTAAAAATAGCCATTTGCATCAAAACTAGTGACACTGATGTTGAGAGAGATGTATGGTGCAGTCACATTTTGTGGTAAAACCTTTTATGTTGAGGTTTTTGGGGAGTATCTCGTCATCCTGCTCCTTTTAATAGTGAATGAATTTTTGGATTATTTGGGCAATCTATGGATAGGTCAATTCTCATGAATAACTTTTACCTTTTTGAGCTACTTTACCCATGACTGATGTTCACCACAGAGCACTTTACTTAGTAAGAGGAATGAATATTGTGCACCGTGCCTAGGATTGCTTCAGGTCACATCCTTCAGCGTGAATCTCCTATGTGAATGTGTTTATTACAGAATTTTGAGGAATGAGGTGTTACTGTGTTATAGAGTGGTCAGGACTTGTTCTTCTGTGACTGGGTGTTTTACTGCATTTTGCAATTACAGAATGTGGTAATTGTGAGGAGTTAACTGCACAACTGTCACGTTGGGTTACAATTTGTTGTTTCTAGAAAACAGTTTGCAAAGTTACTTGAATGCCACCAGTTCTGCAAGATGAGAGTGAGGGCACATAGCTTAGCAAGGGGAACCATCCCTGCTGATAATGTTCCTGTTCCTGTTGGTTTGTGCACTTTTTTTTTTTTTTTTTTTTTAAAAGAAAAAGACAGGAATTTAGCACCTTTTGTGCAATTTTAGATGAATGCAAAATCTTAGAGTAAAAGCATTGTATATTCAGTATAAGCTATTACTTTAATATTGGTATCTTAAAATTATCATCTTGTGAAATAATTCTTTTTCATATAAATTGCCATAATAATTCTACTGTTCTGGTTTATTTTTTTACACAAAGTTTGGTTGTTCTAGATGTTCACAGTGTTGATAGTTCCTTTTAGAGCTAAGGTAAATAAAATAAATCTGAAAGTGGGTTAGTGATGTTCATACAAGTTCTGTACTTACAATTGGGATGTTGGGGCTTCCAGGAATTGTGATGCAGTTTGTTTACTTAAATTTTATGAAAGCAAAGATCATGTAGGTCATTGTGTTTTTCTTAATATACTCCACCTTCACACTGCTATCTCTTAATACAGAGAACTCCCAAGTTCTGGTTGTGAAATATAATTGAAGGTATTAAGATTCTGATATAGAGCAATTGACAGAAATCAGATGCTTGACATTATAAGTACAGCCTGCTCTCTGCCATTCTCTTCTTGAATGATGCTGCTTCTGTGGGAGGTGTGAGTATATGGCTTAGGAACGAGCTTCTGAAGTATGCTCATTTTTAGCCCAGGTCATTGTTATATACCAGCCAAATTAAGCAAATGGAAAATTATAAGAAAGTGTGCTGAGTTGTTCAGCTGTCCTTGCCATTGAGCCCACTTCGCTGCTTTCTGTCATGTGTGAGGAGATAACTAGGGTGTTGGTGGCTTCAGCTGCCTCATTTCTTTCATCCATTACCACATGTAAATTGAAGATACCAGTCTTAAATGGTTGTGAAAGACTATGTGTGGGACTATGGTTTGAAGTTGAGGGCAGCAATGCATAATTGCAGCAGACTTTTAGCATCAAGTGGTAGAGATCTTAATCCTCATTCTTTTTAAGCACAAAAAGTTTTAAATTGTAATTGTGGAGTTTTCCTTTTGTTTTAAACCAGAGAACTTGGTTTGTTATATAGGTTGAGGTCCTAAACTTAAATTTTTAGTTATCTTCTGCCCATCTCTTTAATATTAATTACTTTGAAAAGAACAATACTGCTTGATAACTTTATTTGGTAATCAATACCCCAAACCAGTTCAATACAATATTTTTCTCTACATAGCTAGTTCTGTTCTAATTCAAGAGTATTGCTTCATATTTTTCTGTTAATAATAACCACTTCCTAACACGAATAAAAAAGTTCCTTTTATTTGTGTTAGGAAAATAAGTCCAGTCTGCCGTCTTGTTTCTGAATTATCCTGATGTGAAGTTGATTATGTAGATAATTGAACATATTGAAGAACAGTATAGAGCAATGAGTCCTGGGATTTTCACCTTCACACCATTAAGTTCAGTTACAACTATTAGCAAATGTGGGGTTTGAAATCTCTCTTAGAAAATAAGTGCTTTTGCCTAATGTGCACAAAAGGTAGGGCTTGGTATTAATACTGCAAACGTGCCTTAGTGTTTCTCTTTTTATGAATTCTTTTAATATATTACAATCTAAATTTCTGATAGGTCTAAGTGTATCTGTAGAACTCACCAGTTAAAATAAACATTGCAATGCTGTGTGTCAAACTAAAAGGTCTGTGTTGAAATGTTTGCAGGTACAACACACCTAGAAATGTTTGCTTTGCTCTGTTGAGGAAGGTGACATTTTGCTATCAGGGAATACACTAGAGCAATTCAAGGCTGTAAGTAAACATGTTGTTTTTGCACAGTTTAAGCTGTTAGTGCCTCTTGGTGTTCAGCATTGTCCCTCCACCTAAGGTGGTTCTTCCTCTCCACAAATCCAGTCTGTCTTCCCTGTCATAGCTCCTGTGTCCTTTGCAGGCCAAGTCTGCTGATTTAGCTCAGACAAAAGTTAAGCTGAGTGATGGGGCCTATAGTGAATTTCAAAGCACTTGAACTATCAGGGCATGGCAAGCAGCAGGGGTATTAAACCTCTACAGCACTTCAAACACATCCAGAAAGTCCTGTTTATATCCAGACTCAGCTATGCTGGCACAAAAAGCTTTTGCTGCCACAGTTTATTTTGCTTGACAACAGGTATGAGCAACCAGCAGCGTTGTCTTGGCAGTACAATCAACAAAACTTCAAGGTGTAAACAGACACGGACCAACTTGGTCAGCAGAAGAGCCTATTCCCTTCTGTCCTTTCCTTCCTCTATCTTGCAGATACTGGCAAGTTTGGAAGGATAGCACTGAATTCCTGGGCATAGCTTTTATATTTTTTGTCAGAGTGGCTGGATTTACTAGGCTTACACTTTCAGTTGAAACTATAGGGTGAAGATTTTTTGTCCAGAGCTATATCAAAAAAGACTAATTTTTTTTTCTTTGTTGCATAGAATGAGTGGTTAAGATTATTATTTTCCAGAGAGTAACTGAAAGTTACTAGCAAGTTTGTGCTTCTCTCTGGTGACCTTTAGTAGTTAACAGTCCCTGAGTAGGCAGCTGTGCTCCTTGAATCTGACTGGAAAATCCCTTTCTTCACAGCTGGTCACTTTTTAGTTTCATAGTGTGCCTGCCTCAGGTAGCTAGAGTAATTTTTAAAAAGAGGTATTGCTAAGAAATCAAAAGTAAATGAACTGGTTTTGTTTCTGAGTTGGAAGGAGTTGGAGTTTAGTAAGCAAAGATCTATTAGATCCATGTGTTTGAGAAATATAAAACTAAATAGAAAAGCAGTTCTGCTTGCTGTACCCCACCCTGTGAATTTTGCTTGCTTATGTAGACAAATACTTCTAGTTCCTTGATAGGTGGGTGGATTTAAGCAAGCAAGAGGAAAGGAATTTAGGAGGTGTCTAAGCAGACCATAATGAGGAACTCTATCAATTGGATCTGGAGATAATTTAGTGTTTGAACTGCTCTACCTTACAGACAAAGGACTGACCTGGAATTCAGTATTGCTTGCACAATGTACTCTGCTAGCAGAAACACTGCTCCCAAAATGAGAAAATAGTGATAACACTTCAAGGAGGATAAAATGAACTTTAAATTGTATAGGAGAAAAAGGTTTGTTGCTTCAGTGTGATAAATGTTGGTCATATTGATTTGACTCCATTATATATTGTTCTAAAATCCTTGTGCGCAATTCAGATTGTGCAAAGCCATTGTACTTCTCCTGGTACAATACTCAGCATGAAACAAGTAGATGAAGATTGTGGTAATACTAATAAGTCCAATTTGGAATACTTGCCCTAGAGTAATACTTCCGTTTAAATTTCTAGATCAGTCTTGCTGCATTTGAATATTAGCTTTAGTACTCAGGGGATGCATTTGTTATGTCAGCATTAATTGTTCAATGATTGAGCTTGTAGCCTGAGTAGGGGAAGAATCTTTGTCATTGTAACTGCAGTATTTTATGACTTAACTGCTCTAGATGGTGGCCTTGCTGCCCCTATGTGGTCTAAATGTGGTAAAAATCAATTTCTTGTCTTCCTAGTGGCTATAGTTCAGAATTTGACTGGTTTAAATCTTTCTGGTTTAGTCTAATGTATCAAAGCCAGTGTAACATGGCTCTGAAGCAAATGTGAGTTGTGTATTTGTCTCTCAGAGAGGAAATAAGAGCTGAGCAAGAGAATGCTAAATTAGGAGGTCCTGAAATTGGAATCTCTTTCTACATTAGTTGTCTAGACAGTGAAAATATACTCAATAATTGGTATATATTACTGATTGACTTTCTGTAAAAGGCATGTTGGTGCTTATTATTTACTTAACTTCCAGCTAAGAAATAAGACTGAAATATGTTTCATATTATATGAAATATGAAATATGTTAATTAATGACCTGGATAAGGGGGTAGAGAGCACCCTCAGCAAGTTTGCTGATGACACCAAAGTGGGAGGAGTAACTGACACAGCAGCAGGCTGTGCTGCCACCCAGAGAGACCTGGACAGACTGGAGAGCTGGGCAGGGAAAAATTTAATGCAATTTAACAAGAGCAAGTGTAGAGTGCTGCATCTGGGGCACAACAACTCCATGTATCAGTACAGGCTGGGGGCTGATGTACTAGAGAGCAGCTCTGGAGA